>JAXCGZ010021177.1:47500-57500 GCA_037179515.1 Halocaridina rubra | reverse complement strand
ATATATATATATATATATATATATATATATATATATATATATATATATATAAATATATATATATATATATATATATATATATATATATATATATATATATATATATATATATATATATATATATATATATATATATATATATATATATATATATATATATATATATATATATATATATATATATATATATATATATATATATATATATATATATATATATATATATATATATATATATATATATATATATATATATATATATATATATATATATATATATATATATATATATATATATATATATATATATATATATATATATATATATATATATATATATATATATATATATATATATATATATATATATATATATATATATATATATATATATATATATATATATATATATATATATATATATATATATATATATATATATATATATATATATATATATATATATATATATATATATATATATATATATATATATATATATATATATATATATATATATATATATATATATATATATATATATATATATATATATATATATATATTATATATATATATATATATATATATATATATATATATATATATATATATATATATATATATATATATATATATATATATATATATATATATATATATATATATATATATATATATATATATATATATATATATATATATATATATATATATATATATATATATATATATATATATATATATATATATATATATATATATGTATATATATATATATATATATATATATATATATATATATATATATATATATTTATATATATAAATATATATATATATATATATATATATACATATATATATATATATATATATATATATATATATATATATATATATATATATATATATATATATATATATATATATATATATACATATATATATATATATATATATATATATATATATATATATATATATATATATATATATATATATATATATATATATATATATATATATATATATATATATATATATATATATATATATATATATATATATATATATATATATATATATATATATATATATATATATATATATATATATATATATATATATATATATATATATATATATATATACATATATATATATATATATATATATATATATATATATATATATATATATATATATATATATATATATATATATATATATATATATATATATAAGCATGAAAATCATTTTTACCCCAACCGGGACATGAACCTGGTACATATACTTACGGTGATAAGGAGCTACCAACTACGCCAACTATGTGTCCCAGGTTCAAGTCCTGGTCTGGGTTATAATGATTCATGTTTTAACATATAATATTGTGCTTAACTGATTATTGCATAACCCGAATGAGGTTGGAAATTGAATTAAATGTGAAAACGAAGCCACGAGCAAGGATGGGGGAAACTGTAATATGAACAGAGTGGCATTCAGATAGAATGTGTTCATTCATAATATAGTAGATAAAAGCTATAAGATCTGTTTCGCTTTTAGGCCTTCTGTGGTGTAGTTAGTATCGCCTTTGCACAGTAATTATGAGTGTAAGGTTCAAGTCCCACTCAGGGTAAATATGCTTAATGTTTTCACATATGGTAATGTGCTTATTTGATTATATATATATATATATATATATATATATATATATATATATATATATATATATATATATATATATATATATATATATATATATATATATATATAAATATATATATATATATATATATATATATATATATATATATATAAATATATATATATATATATATATATATATATATATATATATATATATATATATATATATATATATATATATATATATATTATATATATATAAATGTGTGTGTGTGTGTGTGTGTGTGTGTGTGTGTGTGTCTGTGCGTGTGTATGTGTGCGTGTGAGTGAATAAATAAATAAATTATATATATATATATATATATATATATATATATATATATATATATATATATATATATATATATATATAGATAGATAGATAGATAGATAGATAGATAGATAGATAGATAGATAGATACAGATGTATATGTATATAAATGCATATATATATATATATATATATATATATATATATATATATATATATATATATATATATATATATATATATATATATATATATATATATATATATATATATATATATATATATATATATATATATATATATATATATATATATATATATATATTATATATATATATATATATATATATATATATATATATATATATATATATATATATATATATATATATATATATATATATATACATATATATATATATATATATATATATATATATATATATATATATATATATATATATATATATATATATATATATATATATATATATATATATATATATATATATATATATATATATATATATATATATATATATATATATATATATATATATATATATATATATATATATATATATATATATATATATATATATATATTATATATATATATATATATATATATATATATATATATATATATATATATATATATATATATATATATATATATATACATATATATTCGCATACATATTTACTTTTTTCTCATTATCATTCTGGAATAGTTATTATCTCTTACTTAATCAACATATTTTTGATGAATGACTAGGATCTAATCTGCAACTTTAGATTCTATGACATTTGTACCTAAGCGACTTAGCTTTGATATATATATATATATATATATATATATATATATATATATATATATATATATATATATATATATATATATATATATTTATATATATATATTTGTTCCTGTTTTACGTCACAGACTCCCTATTCAACCAAGGGCTAGGACGATTGCCTTCTTGCGAAGGACTTGTTTTGGCAGATGTAATCGTTATCCTGAGTGCATGCCCTTGCTAACCTCAGACCTTGACGGGGCGCGAACCCTCGACCTGACCCATCAGAGTCGCGGACGCTACCGCTTGAGCCACGGTGACTACTCTATCTATCTATCTATCTATCTATATATATATATATATATATATATATATATATATATATATATATATATATATATATATATATATATATATATATATATAGACTGATAGATAAAGGACAGATATTTACATGGAGATGAATTAAACAATGTAGAGATTACGCCGCTCTTGAATTTCCTTTCCCGTGTTCATCGTTACGTCTAAACTGTTTTGAGAAACAGTTTGAATTCTTATATAGAGAAGAGTTATATACCGGCAAATCGGCAATGATATTATCGTTATTTTCAAGAAAACATAGCCCCTAGTAGAAAAGGGAGTTCGTGACGTAAAATCGAATCCATCCTTGATCATAATTTACTGCATTCACTATTACAGAAGGTTCGGCAAATATATTTGACCTCTACATAATTACGCATGTCCAAGAGTGTTTGAATTTTTTTTTTTTTTTTTACAAACAATATGCTTAACTATATTTAGTGTATGAAGAAAAAGAAGGATATATATATATATATATATATATATATATATATATATATATATATATATATATATATATATATATATATATATATATATATGACTTAGGTACGCCTATACGGAAATGTAAAAACTCATAAAGTCGATAATCCACTTGGACCAATTATAAGCCAGATTGAAACTCCTACTTATGAATTAGCAAAAACATTAAATTCGCTCTTAACACCCTACATCCCAAGTAAATACAGCATCAAGTCATCGGCGGACTTCCTTGCTATATTAAAAGGAACAAATCCTCAAGGAATCATTGCCTCACTTGATGTAGAAACCCTCTTCACCAACGTTCCGGTATATGAAACAACCCGGATCATCCTCAGTAAAGTGTACAGAGACAAAAAATATCCCAAAACTTAATATAATTGAATCTGCTCTAAAAACACTTCCCGAAATATGTACTAATGAAGCACCATTTAGAGGCCCTGGATAATAATAATAATAATAATAATAATACTTTATTTCCATTTCAATACAATGGGTATTCGTCAGCCAGGGTAAGCCCCAACCCCCCACTGTGGTGTCCACCCACAGCAGTTCCTGCCAGTAAACAGCTTAAACTCTCGGTCTTGGACGGGAACCGATCTTTCGACCTCATGAATGCGAAGCCAGCGCGTTACCACTGTACTAGCCAGCAATGGTTTAGCTAGGGGCTCACCTCTTGGACCTTTATTTGCCATCTTCTATATGGGAAATTTAGAGGAAAAAGTATTCGATAATATTAAAAAACCCATCATATACTGTAGAGACATAGATGATATATGTGTATGTTCTAGTACTATTGAAGAGCTCATGGAACTTAGAAGTCAACTTACAGTAACTTCAATATTAAACTTTACCCATGAGCATAATATAAATGGTGCACTCCCCTTCTTAGACATACTATATACCTTACAACGAAGAACATTACCTTCACTATAGAAGTTCACAGTAAAGAAGCAGACTTAGGAATATGCCTAAATTAAGAAAGTGAATGCCCTCAGAGATATAAAACAACAGTAAGTAAAGCTTACATGAAATGAGCTTTTACTCACTGCTCTGACTTGAAAAGAGTAGCCGCAAAATGAGAAAGAGTGTCACAAGTTCTTATTAATAATGGATACTCTAATAAAGACGTAAATGGGCAAATAAAAAAGCATCTCGATCACTATTTTAATAAGGATATGTACTCAACAACCTCTACAGAAACGGTAAATAAACAAAATATAAAGCTGTAATATAAAGGCATCATGAATAGTGACTACAAGAACGAAGAAAAAGCAATGAAAGATATTATTAGACGAGATTTAATAAGTACAAGTCCGGACAAGAAAGTGGAGTTCCACATTTATTACAAAACAAAAAAGACGAGAGAGCTTATATTAAGAACAAACCCACAGCTATCGAAAGTCTCTTCCAACAAAGTCATGTAGTCTACCAATATACATGCCCCCATGAAGACTACAGTCTTCAATCGTGTTATATTGGTATGACAACAATTAAATTAACAAAGAGACTAACATTTCACTTACAAGAAGGTGCCCCAAAAAATCACATGATGAAAGAACACCAGACCTCCATCACACGTAAAATGTTGGAGGAAAATACGAAGATACCACATACAGAAAAACATTTTCGACGTCTACAAATTCTGGAAGCTCTCTACATCCAAAAAATAGATCCTTCTATGAATGTGCAAACGCCAAATTGTATTACTCTGCCAACTCTGAAAGTAAAGAGCAAAGGCCAGAGATAAGGATGTTTGGGGTCCATCCTCCAGCAACTCTGGAAACTTCGCAGAGATACTGAATCTTTCTGGTGAATATAAACTAAAGGCGGATATTAGATATCATATATAACCTCCATTAACCACTAAATTGATTATCATTTGACAATGTACGAAGATGTACGAAACGTTATGAATTCTCTTAAATTTTCCGACTTATTATATAGTCTCAACAATAATGAAAAAGTTATTGTAAGAATTTTGGAAAAGTTATGCAAGAAAATTGCAAATGCAAAAACAGCGGTCATATTCAACAAACTATGTAGGCAAGAAAATTTACTGCCAAAATATATTCCATGTGTCATTTTCATTACATTATTAAATGCATACATACATTTATGTTTTTTTTTTAATATTAGTTATATTTTACATTATGAATAATTCAATTTTTTGCGACATGCTGTTTTATGCGTTGCTATCAATCCCCATTCATATAAGGGAGGTTATAAACAGGTTGGATCTGGGGAATTTAAGGTGGTGCCCGCCTAGCATCCAGCGGCGGGGTCGAGAGCGGACTTGACTCTACCCTAGTCGAGTTATATATATATATATATATATATATATATATATATATATATATATATATATATATATATATATATATATATATATCACAATGCGTCAAATTTCTTGTTTTAGTAAATGTCTTAATATATATATATATATATATATATATATATATATATATATATATATATATATATATATATATATATATATATATATATATAAATATATATATATATATATATATATATATATATATATATATATATATATATATATATATATATATATATATATATATATATATATACAGTACAATGCGTCAAATTTCTTGTTTTAGTAAGTGTGTGTGTATATATATATATATATATATATATATATATATATATATATATATATATATATATATATATATATATATATATATATATATATATATATATATATATATATTATTAAGCATAAGCTATATCTAACATTATGAAGCATTCACTTCATTATATCATTTTTGCACTGAAAGTATTTATTTGTATTCTGAAGTAAAATACATTCAGTGCATAGTTATGCTTAAACAGTGTTCTATTTGTTTAAATTCACGTATTTCAATAAAGATATATATATATATATATATATATATATATATATATATATATATATATATATATATATATATACATATATATATATATATATATATATATATATATATATATATATATATATATATATATATATATATATATATATATTTGTGTGTGTCTGTTTGTATGTATTGAAATAATTTACATTGAATAAAGTATTATTCAGTGAAATAGAAGTAATACTTACAGTGTTATTCTGACTGCCGGAAAAAAATATTTAGTTTTTCAATGTTTTGCCCATATGCATCGAAGTTTTTCGATGTTGCTATTAGTGACCCAGAACCAACTTGGTTTTATCATTTGTAACTTCAATTTTATATAAATAATCGTATAACTAGATATAAGTTTTTTATATCTTAATCAGTGTCTATTTGTTTTTATTCAAATCGAAACCCGGACATTTTTCTCCAACACGAAAGAAAATTCGAGTTCAGTGAGGGAAATCGAGACGCTGAAGGTTCGCAACCAACCCAGTCAAACGCTCGCTGTACACTAGTTAACTTTCTCGCTTACATACACGTGGTTTTGTTGTTACATGCGCAAGCGCAGCTTTGACATGCTTAGTTGCCAAATGGAATTTATTATTATTATTATTATTATTATTATTATTATTATTATTATTATTATTATTATTATTAATAGAAATGGTAGTAGTAGTAGTAGTTGTAACAGTAGTAGTAATACTAGTGGTAGTAGTAGTAGCAGCAGCAGTAGTAGTGGAAGTAATACTACTAGTAATAGTAGAAGTAGTAGAATAGTTTTAATAATTACATAATCATTGCCGTAGAAATACGTACATACGTTAGAAGAAGAAGAAGAAGAAGAAGAAGAAGAAGAAGAAGAAGAAGACGAGGTGGTGGTGGTGGTATTCTTATTTTTGTCAGCATTATAATTATCATCTGTTATCACAAGGAGTATCTTTCTAGACCCCAAAACATTGATTCCATTAGAGTGAGGCACTGGACCTTCCTCTCTTATGGATGAGTGAGAGTCACAATACGAACAAGTGCCTAAATCCTCATGATCTCTCAAGGAAAAGACCTTGCCTAGAAACTCTGGACATCCTTATATGGCTCTGTCATTAAATGCTCACAACATTATTAAAGCTATGCACATGCCATGACTATGGCTCCTACATGGAGAAAGAAAGAGAGAGAGAGAGTGTGTGTGTGTGTGTGTGAGAGAGAGAGAGAGAGAGAGAGAGAGAGAGAGAGAGAGAGAGAGAGAGAGAGAGAGAGAGAGAGAGAGAGAGAGAGAGAGAGAGAGAGAGAGATTTTGTTGGGGTGTATTGTATTTTTCTGTAGGTTATTGTTTTATTAAAAACTATTATTATAATTATTATTATTATTATTATTATTATTATTATTATTATTATTATTATTATTATTATTATTATTATTATTATTAGCGTGCGGAAGCTAAATGTTGTGCAAAACATGTTTATTCTTCATTCAGATTAATCAAAGAAAAGCAAGTCTTTTTTTTTTGGTAAGAAAGGAAAAAATAATTACTTTTCAGAGCATCATGTGAATAACGAGTACTTATACTGGTGAGTATGTAAGTAAATAATACTTATTTCTTGGTTATAAACAGAAGGGTAAAAAAAGTTCAGATTTTACGTCACGGACTCCCTTTTCTACCAAGGGCTAGGACGGTTGCCTTCTTGCGAAGGACTTGTTTTGGCAGATGCAAACGTTACCCTGAGTGCATGCCCTTGCTAACCTCAGACCATGATTGGGCGCGAACCCTCGACCTGACGCCTCAAAGTCGCGGACGCTACCGCCTGAGCCACAGTGACTGCTGGTTATAAACAGTGGGGTAATATGCAATAATTTCACTGCTCTTAACTCATCAAGTGAAAATTTCCTACCTACTCATGCCATTGAGTGAGTCAGTAAAATATCTTCTTCAGAGCATGTTAATATGACAGTAGTGCTTCGGTCTCTCACTGACTGACTAACAACCTTCCCTTCAACAAAAGCTCCGATTTCACACTCCTGATAATGAAGAAGAATTAGCACCAAGATGAGTATTTGTGCCCAGCGACTTTACAAAGGCCAGGCGCCGCCCCGGAAGTTTAATGAAGACAAGAACAACCCCCCCCCCCCACCGTCATAAAGAATGAAGAGATTGTTTGCGTTTGGAATAACCACTTTCTCTCTTTCTTTCTCCCTATTCTCCTTCTTATTCTTTTAGTTTTTTTTTTATTTCTTTTTTGTCTTTTTCTTTTTCTCTTCTTCTTCTTCTTCTTCTTCTTCTTCTTATTATTATTATTATTATTATTATTATTATTATTATTATTATTATTATTATTATTATTATTATTATCATTATCATTATCATTATTATTATTATTATTATTGTTATTATTATTATTATTATTATTATTATTATTATTATTATTATTATTATTATTATTATTGTAGTCACCTTGGCTCAACCGGTAGCATCCATGACTCTGAGGCGTCAAGTCGAGGGTTCGCGCCCCGTCACGGTCTGAGGTTAGCAAGGGCATGCACTCAGCGTAAGGATTACATCTGCCAAAACAAGTCCTTCGCAAGAAGGCAACCGTCCTAGCCCTTGGTAGAAAAGGGAGTCCGTGACGAAAAACCGAATCCAAAACCATTATTATTATTATTATTATTATTATTATTATTATTATTATTATTATTATTATTATTATTATTATTATTATTATTATTATTATTCTCCTTTAGAAGAAAAAGACGAATATAAAATAGACAGATATCTTTATAGTGCCTCTGTTTGGTTACTAAAGTTATTTATCATGAAGTGGACAATATAGTGTTTTGGGATAGCCCTTAATTTACCATAAGATACTCGTGCAAGTCTTCCTGTCTTGTTACGATTTGGCTAGAGTTTGCTACATATCTAGCTAGTATCTTTTTGTAGTTGGATACACATTGTTTAAAGGAAAAGGATAAAAATGTAGACTGTGTGTGGATGGCTTCTGTTGCCAGACTTATCAAGCGGTGCTTGTCACGTATATGTATGGGAATTTGCTTGTGGCGGTGGCTGTATTTCATTATATGTATTTTAATCTATATTCCAAGTACTGCTTATTGCTATAATTTGATACAAGCTCAAGTTTATGTAACCTAACTGTAAATTACATTTTCCCAGATTTTTGTAAATACAAACTTTTGCTAAACATTCAATTGCATCTTGAGTAAAAATAGTAGCAGTTGAATATCTGAATATGTAAATATGTAAATATTTAACACAACAATGCCAATATTGACAGCTGCTGTAATCAGGAATACAGATATATCAGTAATTAAACACAGTGCTACAAGCAATTAGCGTATTTTTCTCTCTTTGGAGAAAGGGCAAATTATCATTTTGCATTCATAACAACTCTCTCTCTCTCTCTCTCTCTCTCTCTCTCTCTCTCTCTCTCTCTCTCTCTCTCTCTCTCTCTCTCTCTCTCTCTCTCTCTCTCTCTCTCTCTCTC
>JAXCGZ010021177.1:35000-42500 GCA_037179515.1 Halocaridina rubra | reverse complement strand
TGTTGGTCTGCATCAAGGGTCTGCTTTGAGTCCATATCTATTTGATCTGGTCTTGGATGTAGTAACCCAGGGTATTAGAGATCAGTCACCATGGTGTATGCTCCTTGCAGATGACATTGTACTGTGTAGCAACAGACGAGAGGTAGTGGATGAGAAGCTTGAGGAGTGGAGAAGAGTGATGGAGGATAGAGGACTGAAAATCAGCAGGAAGAAGGCAGAGTACTTGAGGTTGAGAGATGATGAGGATGGGGAGGTCAATTTGCATGGGGAGGTGTTGAAAAGAGTTGAAAAGTTCAAGTATTTGGGATTAACAGTAGCAGAGGATGGTGACCTAGAGTCAGAAATAACCCAAAGAATACAAGCGGGATGGAAGAACTGGAAGGAAGTTTCTGGGGTGCTGTGCGACAGGAGAATAGGGATTAAGTTGAAGGGTAAAGTGCTTAATACAGTTGTGAGACCTGCGATGATGTATGGAGAAGAGACATGGGCAATAAAGAAGACACAAGAGAAAAAACTGGATGTGGCAGAGATGAGGATGTTGAGATGGATGTGTGGGGTGACAAGAAGCGATAAGATCAGAAACGAAGTAATTAGAGGTACCTCAAAAGTTAAACAAATATCAGATAAGATACAAGAAAGTAGACTAATATGGTATGGTCATGTCGTTAGGAAGGATGAGCAAATAGTTGCTGCTCACACATTGACTAAACATAATGATTTAATGCAATTTCCCTTAACACTAACCTCTCTATATGTAAACTGATATTACCTTCTCTGTTCTCTAAGTTAAGAACTAATTATTCTCATTGTAAGGAAAACTAATATGGTGATAATGCCGATAATAACGATCCTGCATCGAGTGTTATTTTTACTACTTTATTATTAACATTATTGTTAACATTTTTATTACAGTATCATTATTTTCAAGGAAACCATTATTTAATTTAACAGTATGTATTACCCTCTTACTTATTGGTTCAATTACATGTCTACTTATAAGTTACTTTTAGACTGTAAAAGAATAACATTGTACAAAAATGGAAATAAATAATTGTTTGTTTGTTTGTTTGTTTGTATGTTTGTTTGCATTTCGGGGATCAGTCCACTGGCGGCCAGGGTTGCCATGGTAATGCAGAGTCTCTTTTCTCATTGTCTGGCATACAGTCAATGATGGCGCCTGCTCTCCTCAGAACGCGCATTTCACCACTATGTGGGAACGATGACATTCATGTGTATATATCTCGACATTCTTGCCAACTGCGCATATGAATGATTTCATAAACAAACACTGAACATGCGACAGCGCGTTTCCAACCGCTCGGTAAAAACGCCGTGTGTGAACAGGCCCTAAGAGTAAGTGACGATTGGAATTCGCTAAGAGAGGTGGTAGTTAATGCTACATCAATTCATTGTGTTAAGGACAATTATGATAAGCATCACTGAGTACGAAGATGGAACCAACCAGGAGACGGGGATCAATGAGCATAGGGCTCCTTCTCGTAAGCACAATTTGGTAATCTCAATTAGGTAACCATATGTATAAACCCACTGTATAAAACTTTCTTGAATAATAAAGAGTTTGTATGCTGATGCAAGAATGCATCAGTATACAAACTCGCAGGATTATACCCACATGCTTGAAAGGAAAACGCTCTTTTACACACTGAAAGAAGTTTGGAACAAAAAATAGTAAGAAACTTATTTACATCGAACATGAACGTGAAAGACAAATCGCATACACACATTATTCATTGGAAAATATGCACTTAAGAATAAAAAACAAATGCAAACACACAAGAAAATGCACTCAGGAACATGAAAAAGAGCAAACATATATACATACGTACACACATACACACATTTTCATTGGAATTTAAACATTTATGTGTGAAAAAAGACTTACCCCCTCACAAGGAAATGCACTCATGAACATGAAAGGAAACGCACAAATCAATATGTGTGCACACACACGCCCAAACGCACAATGTCAGGGGTAATTATACTTGAGGAAAAATGTACAAATACACACGTATAAACCATCAGGAGAATAACCTCATTAACATGAAGGAAAAATGCATATAAACACACTCATGCTCATAGAAAAAGGCACCCTGGAACATGATTGAAGACATACACGTACATAGTATCAATAATTGTTAAAATTAGTAACAAACAAAGCAATATTAAATATAGGTTAAAAATATCAGCATTACCAGAATAATAGAAATACTATTAAAAAAACAGCAACACTATAAAAAATTATTAATATTAGTAATAAACAGAGCAAATATATGATCACGTGTATAAGTACACTCATTAATATGAAACAAAATCTCACGCAAACATACACAGACTAATTTATTCTACAGTACTATTGCTATCCAAAGTCCAGCAGCCACTTGGGCATAAAAGGAGAGGAACAAGCTGCACTTTATGAGGCAGTCTCTGGGACCTCAGCTAGCCTAATGAGTTCACTATTAGATGTGTGGAGTACATGGATGAAGAGTTTCATAGGTAAAATATATCATTGAGCTTACCTTAGTATTTGTAGAGTAACCTAACTCAACCTAACCTAACCAACACGGCTACTTACTGTAACTTTTCTATAAATAACAAAGCCTACTTTACTCTTTTCTACGTTACACTACACTACCTTACCCTATGCTATACTGCCCTACCCAGATCTAACAAATACTACTCCTACCCTATATTAACATAACTTAACTTACTTTCACCCCATCTATGCGAATATACCTTATCCCTCCCTAAACACCATAACAAACCTACCTTACCCTGCCCCAACTTAAACTAATCTATCCAATTCAAAGATTACTTTACTTACCTGACCGTAACTTAGCCTAGCATACCCTATATCTCTCTACCCTACCCTTGACTAATCAAGTCTACCTTACACTAACCCATCCTAACCCATCCAGAGTTAACCTAATCTAACCTAACTTTACCTATCCTATCCTACCCTACTCTAACCTGCCATAACTAAAGTCAGGTAAAAACAGTCAGATATGAATATGAGGTTAGGTAACTTAGTCTAGCTTAAGCTTGGTTAGTCTCCAAATAATAAACTGTTTAATGGTATATATTTGATGTAAGTAGTAGTACATAAGGATCAGGAGTAGTAGTAGCAAATAGGAGGACAAAAGTAGTTGGAGACACCGATTCAAATTATATTACTTTTCTTGCGCGAAGAGAGAGAGAGAGAGAGAGAGAGAGAGAGAGAGAGAGAGAGAGAGAGAGAGAGAGAGAGAGAGAGAGAGAGAGAGAGAGAGAGAGAGAGAGAGAGAGAGAGAGAGAGAGAGAATTAAATGCTTTTGAATAAGCTCTGACAGGTGAATATTAAGTCGGAAAAATGAAATGGATTGCGCTCTCTCTCTCTCCTCTCTCTCTCTCTCTCTCTCTCTCTCTCTCTCTCTCTCTCTCTCTCTCTCCTCTCTCTCTCTCTCTCTCTCTCTCCTCTCTCTCTCTCTCTCTCTCTCTCTCTCTCCCACAAACATACACACACACATCTCCGTTATAATTGAAACGCATTTTCTCTCTCTCTCTCTCTCTCTCTCTCTCTCTCTCTCTCTCTCTCTCTCTCTCTCTCTCTCTCTCTCTCTCTCTCTCTCTCTCTCTCTCTTCTATTTTTTATTTATCTCCTTATTTTCCGTCGCTGCATCTGTAATTCATGTTGGAAAAGACAGAACCGGAAATGACGTACACAGCGCCTCCATATTTAACAGGGAATCATTTTCGTGCCTTATTTCATTGGCTCTGGTTTTCCTCCCCAAATTTCTAAATTTAGTTCGTATTGCTTCTTTTCACTAGAGCCACTAAAAGATAAGAAGAATAAAAAAACAGGAGTTTTGGTTCTCGTTTGGTTCTTTAAGACAATTTAGATATCTGGAGGAAGATATTTACTAGCATCCTCGTGAGCTTTAGTTTTAATTAGGGATGTAATGCCACAATTGTAGCTCTCTTCGGAAAATGGAAGTACACACACACACACACACACACACACACACACACACCCCCCCCCCCCCCCCCCCCCCCTATATCTTACAGAGATAGCCCTGTGGTAGGGGCAGTAGGAGGAGCTGGCAGTTGTGAAACGACACAGGTTGTGGAAGAGCAAGGAGGATGGGCTGTGGCACTTCAGCAGTGCCATCTGAACGGTCGCTAGCTCCCTCGTCATTGCCCATAGAAAAAAAGTAATCCCCCTATTTGTTTTCCTTTCTTGATGTCGGCTACCTCCCAATTAGAGGGGGAAGCAGCAAAGGTATATGTATGTATATATATATATATATATATATATATATATATATATATATATATATATATATATATATATATATATATATATGTGTGTGTGTGTGTGTGTGTGTGTGTGTGTGTGTGTGTGTGTGTGTATGATTACCTAATTGTGATTACCTAATTGTGTTTACGGGAAAGAGCCCAAAGCTCGTATCTTCCCGTCTCCTGATCGGTTCCATTTTATACTTAGTCATACTTATCATACCTGTCCTTAAAACTATGGATTGAGATAGCATTAACTACCTCCTCGCTTAGCCAATTCCAATTATCAACTACTCTTACACTGAAAAAGTATTTCCTTACATCCTTCAAAGAAGATTTCTTACGAAGCTTCAAACTATGACCTCTAGTTCTAGAGCCAGCCATATCAAAATATCGATCCCTATCCACTCTATCATAACCATGAAGGAATTTAAAGACTGTCACCATATCCCCCCTCACTCTTCTAGCTTCGAGTGATGGTAAGTCTAATTCCCTCAGCCTCTCATCATAACTGAGATTGCGTATTTCTGGTACCAGTTTCGTGGCATGTCTTTGAACTTTTTCAAGCTTAGCTATGTGCTTTTTCAAGTGCGGATTCCAAAAGGGGGCTGCATATTCGAGTTTTGGCCTCACATAGGTTACATAAATATTTCTGAACATTTCCTTGTCCATGTGCCTGAAGGGTAGCCTTACATTTGATAAGAATGCATATGCTGCCCTTACTATGCCATTTATATGTATTTCTGGAGACAAATCTGCCAGTATGTTTACTCCTAGATCTCTCTCATTTTCTGTCTCTTGAAGTTGTACTCCAGTCACCGAGTAGTCAAGCTTGGGCCTTCTTGCACTTGTACCCATTCTCATTACCTTACATTTTGAAGTATTGAATTTCATTAGCCACTTTTCTGATCACTCATGCAGATTATTTATATCCTCCTGAAGTTCTCTACCATTGTTCTCGTTTTTTACTTTCTTCACAATCTTTGCATCGTCTGCAAACATATTCATGAATGAATTTACAGACTCTGGTAGGTCATTTACATATACAAGGAACAAAAGTGGCCCTAAAACTGAACCCTGTGGAACTCCACTACTAACTCTTCTCCATTCAGACACTGAGTGTCTTACTCTAACCCTCTGTTCCCTTCCTTCTAAGTAAGTTTTTATCCATTCCAAAACATTTCCACCTATTCTAGCCATTGATTGCAGCTTCCTAATAAGTCTCCCATGTGGAACAGTGTCAAACGCTTTCTGGAAGTCTAGGAATATGCAATCTGCCCAGCCCTCTCTTTCCTGTAAGATTTGGCTTACCTCATCATAAAATTCTAATAAGTTTGTTACTGTTGATCTACCTTCTCTGAAGCCATGTTGCCTCACTGACAAAAAGTTGAAGGATTCCAAGTGAAGAGAGATATGTTTCTTTAGTAGTTTCTCCATAACTTTGCAAACTATGCTGGTCAAAGAAACTGGTCTATAGTTCAGAGCCGTATCCCTCCTTCCCTTTTTGAAGATAGGTATCACATTTGCTTGTTTCCAGCATCTTGGAATCTCCCCCGACTCCAGTGACTCCTTAAATATGATACTTAGTGCCACTGATATTGTGTTTGCGCATTTTTTAAGCACATGAGGGGATATGTCATCAGGACCTGTAGCTTTATGAACATCTAAATCCATCAGCGCTTTGCATACCTCTGTGGCTGTAAGGTTGATGTTCTCTAATACCGGCCCTTGAGCTTCTATCACTGCAATCTGAGGGGGTGGGGTATTTTCTACTGTAAATACTGACTGAAACTCCTTGTTCAATTCTTTGCAGATCTCTTCATTCATCTCAGTGATGCTTCCATCCGCTCTCTTTAGCCTTAAAACCTGTCCTTTTACCTTCAGTTTTCCTCTGATAAAGCTGTGGAAAAGCTTGGGATTTTCTTTAACCTTCCTGGTGATGTCCCTCTCATAGTCTCTCTCTGCTTCTTTCCTTTTACTTAGGTAGTCATTTCTTGCTCTTTTGTAGGTTTGCCAGGCATTTATGTTTTTTCTCCTCCTATACCTTTTCCAGCATTTGTCTCTCCACTCCTTAGCTCTTTTACACCCATTATCGAACCATTTCTCTCTGGCATGAATTACACCTACTTTGGTGACAGGTATGCAGCAATCTACTATCTTCCCATATTTCTCACAAAAGATGTCATACATTTCTTGTACAGATTTGTTGTAAAATAAGGTTCTCCAGTCAATAACTGCAAAAAGCTCATTCATTTTGATGTAATCTCCTTTCGGATTGTTCCTCCTCATGTCCTCAGTGCCTCTACTCTCAGGAAGAATATCTTCAATGATATACTCCATCAACAACACACAGTGGTCACTCTTTCCGATTGGTGGTTCATACTCGATTTTTTCAATATCCAACACATTATCTGTGAACACTAGATCAAGTAGTGATGGCTCATCCCCACCCCTGGCCCTTGTTGGTTCCATTATATGTTGGTTTAGGAAATTCCCTTGTACGCAATCTAGGAATCTTGCCCCGAATGAGTCCTCACCACTGTGTGGGTCAATATTTATCCAATCTATCTCTTTATGATTAATGTCTCCCATAATTAAAATCCTACATTTTTTTTCCCGTGCCATGTTAACAACTGAGTTTATGACTTCAATAGTACCTATATGACTTTCCTCATAAACTTCAAGCCTATTTTGGTTCCTTGGTGGGTTGTATACAACAGTTATTATAATGCTCTCTGACCCAGTATTTATGCGAGCAACAAGAAATTCCTTGAACTCACTTTCTATAGCCAAGTGTATTTCTTCAACTTGAATCCTTTCACTTATGAGCAGTGCTATCCCTCCACCAGTCCTCTCAGATCTTTCAACCCTTAGCATTCTGAAGCCCTTAGGAAAAACTGTGACACTGTTTATGTCCTCACTCAACTTAGTCTCTGTAATTGCTACTATATCTGCCTTACTGTTGTGAATCCTATCTTTTAATTCTACTGCCTTACCAGCTAATCCATCAGCATTTGTGTATAACAATCTTAATGAGGCCCCATCCCCTGATCTTCTGTCATTATCTTCTTTATCTCCCCTTTGTCTGGAAGAACTCTGTAATGAAAATTTTTCTTCTGTTCTTCATTTCTTTCATCATTTAACCTTCTTGCCTCTTGCAACAAGTTTTTGATCTTTCCCATCTCTTCCTGTGTTCTGTATCGTCTA
>JAXCGZ010021177.1:27500-30000 GCA_037179515.1 Halocaridina rubra | reverse complement strand
CGACTCCAGTGACTCCTTAAGTATGATACTTAGTGCCACTGATATTGTGTTTGAGCAATTTTAAGCACATGAGGGGATATGTCATCAGGACCTGTAGCTTTATGAACATCTAAATCCATCAGCGCTTTGCATACCTCTGTGGCTGTAAGGTTGATGTTCTCTAATACCGGCCCTTGAGCTTCTATCACTGCAATCTGAGGGGGTGGGGTATTTTCTACTGTAAATACTGACTGAAACTCCTTGTTCAATTCTTTGCAGATCTCTTCATCCGTCTCAGTGATGCTTCCATCCGCTCTCTTTAGCCTTAAAACCTGTTCTTTTACCTTCAGTTTTCCTCTGATAGAGCTTTGGAAAAGCTTGGGATTTTCTTTAGCCTTCCTGGTGATGTCCCTCTCATAGTCTCTCTCTGCCTGTCTCCTTTTACTTAGGTAGTCATTTCTTGCTCTTTTGTAGGTTTGCCAGGCATTTATGTTTTTTCTCCTCCTATACCTTTTCCAGCATTTGTCTCTCCACTCCTTAGCTCTTTTACACCCATTATCGAACCATTTCTCTCTGGCATGAATTACACCTACTTTGGTGACAGGTATGCAGCAATCTACTATCTTCCCATATTTCTCACAAAAAAATGTCATACATTTCTTGTACAGATTTGTTGTAAAATAAGGTTCTCCAGTCAATAACTGCAAAAAGCTCATTCATTTTGATGTAATCTCCTTTCGGATAGTTCCTCCTCATGTCCTCAGTGCCTCTACTCTCAGGAAGAATATCTTCAATGATATACTCCATCAACAACACACAGTGGTCACTCTTTCCAATTGGCGATTCATACTCAATTTTTTCAATATCCAACACATTATCTGTGAACACTAGATCAAGTAGTGATGGCTCATCCCCACCCCTGGCCCTTGTTGGTTCCATTACATGTTGGTGTAGGAAATTCCCTTGTACGCAATCTAGGAATCTTGCCCCGAATGAGTCCTCACCACTGTGTGGGTCAAGATTTATCCAATCTATCTCTTTATGATTAAAGTCTCCCATAATCAAAATCCTACATTTTTTTTCCCGTGCCATGTTAACAACTGAGTTTATGACTTCAATAGTACCTATATGACTTTCCTCATAAACTTCAAGCCTATTTTGGTTCCTTGGTGGGTTGTATACAACAGTTATTATAATGCTCTCTGACCCAGTATTTATGCGAGCAACAAGAAAGTCCTTGAACTCACTTTCTATAACCAAGTGTATTTCTTCAACTTGAATCCTTTCACTTATGAGCAGTGCTATCCCTCCACCAGTCCTCTTAGATCTTTCAACCCTTAGTATTCTGAAGCCCTTAGGAAAAACTGTGACATTGTTTATGTCCTCACTCAACTTAGTCTCTGTAATTGCTACTATATCTGCCTTACTGTTGTGAATCCTATCTTTTAATTCTACTGCCTTACCAGCTAATCCATCAGCATTTGTGTATAACAATCTTAATGAGGCCCCATCCCCTGATCTTCTGTCATTATCTTCTTTATCTCCCCTTTGTCTGGAAGAACTCTGTAATGAAAATTTTTCTTCTGTTCTTCATTTCTTTCATCATTTAACCTTCTTGCCTCTTGCAACAAGTTTTTGAACTTTCCCATCTCTTCCTGTGTTCTGTATCGTCTAATGAACACTTCAATGAATTCTTGAAGGTCTTTTAGACTTTTTTTCTCAACAATATTTTCCTACATGTTTCCCCTCTCTCAAAGGTTACTTTTGTTGGTCTCAGCTTTCCTTCCCTCGAATATTTACCTAGTTGGTGTATGTTTATAATATCCTCAGGACCACAAACTACTCCAAGCTTTCTTATCAGGTCTACAACCCTAGCTTTATTTTCTTCAAGTCTCCCCTGCCATGTTGGCTCCTGGGATTCGCTTATGCCTGTGATTACCACTGTCTTCTCCTTATCAAGTGCCTGTCTGATGAGTGGGTTTGCCCTTTCCATCACAACGTCTTTCATTTTTTCGATTACTGTCTCTTTATAGTCAACTGTCTGTATGTTTTCCAGTGCCACCACCTTTACAGCCTCTTTTACTGCCACATTCCCCTTTAGTGCATCAGCAAAGGAAGTTTTCATGGCATCATTTTCCATATTCAGCTCCTGGAACTCTTTTCTGAACTGTTCAATGTTTTCCTTAATCTGGACATTCCAAGCAGCAATCTCGTCTCTCTCAGAAGAGAGCAGTGAACTAACATCTAATTCCTTTAGGTTGTCATTCAGCTGTTTGTTTTTATCTTCTTGTTTAGAAATTCTAGATTCTAGTTGACTCTTTTCCCCTTCCAGCTTCTTTATTCTTTTTTCTAGTTCCTTTCTCTCCTGTCCTTGTGCTTTATTTGCTTCCTCCAAAGATCTTATTTGCTCTGTGTGTGTGTGTGTGTGTGTGTGTGTGTGTGTGTGTGATTACCTAATTGTGATTACCTAATTGTGTTTACGGGAAAGAGCCCAAAGCTCGTATCTTCCCGTCTCCTGATC
>JAXCGZ010021177.1:12500-22500 GCA_037179515.1 Halocaridina rubra | reverse complement strand
TTATCATCATCATTATTATTATTTTTATTATTATTATTATTATTATTATTATTATTATTATTATTATTATTATTATTATTATTATTATTATTATTATTATTATTATTATTATTATTATTATTATTATTATTATTATCATCATTATTATCATTATTATCATTATTATTATTATTATTATTATTATTATTATTATTATTATTATTATTATTATTAGTAGTAGTAGTAGTAGTAGTAGTAGTAGTAGTAGTAGTAGTAGTAGTAGTAGTGGTAGTGGTAGTAGTTTCCTTAAACTCCAGCTTAGCCTTCGTTAAACCAATGAAAAGCCGTCCTCATTAATTTCCATTTAACAAGAACGACAATCAGCGTTAGTTAAATGAAATTCTCCAAATCATTAGTGATGCTGTCACCGAGATGAAAGCAGTGACACCCAAGACCTGGTAAATGGAGAGGCTTTGTGTCAGTAAAGATGAGTGGCCGTAAAATTTGACACAAATCGAGAACAAGCCTCTTGAAGCTAGTGCAAAATCAATATAAATATGGGAAAAAGTTTCAGGCAGTTGCTCTCTCCTTGACAGGCTCAGCGAGAATGCTTATGTGTTCGAGTCAAGTGAGTGATTAGTGTCTTTAGCCCAGCAGCAGAATGTGCAAAACAGAAGTTTTATTCAACCCGAGCCCTGTATACCTGAAACTTTATTTTTCAGTTAGTACACATATTTGGTCACAATAAATGACCGGTAGTAGAATTCTAGAGGTGTGCACTACCACATAATTACCCAAAACAGATTGTCACCTACAGTCGAAAATATATTCAAAATTATATCGATAAATGTCCTTACTGCTACACCTCTATTACTCCAATATGGTCATGCTTGGCATCAAAATGACCCATTTGAGTCTGGATATCGAATTATGCTTCAATGTCATGAATATGCTGGACGACTTTGAAAAACAGTACACAAATATCACTTAATTGCCCAAATTTTGACATCGGATTTTATTTCCGCAGTGCAATAAATTGTTATTACTCTAAATTTTCACATAATCTTTGGCAATTATTGATCTAAAACAACACTTCCTCCGTTATTACTGGTTCTTCTCATATGACATATGTGATATTTTATTGAAAAATTTCTCAAAGATATGCTCAAAAATTTAACCATACCCCCTAATTTCAAAACTACGTCAGAATTTTTTTTTTAGTTTTATCTGTATTATCACTACATGTGATCTGGAAAATGCTTCTGATCATAATTTATAATACAGCTGATGATATTTACGTCAGATATATAATTACTATATATCACCAACAAGATTAATACTCGATTTTACATTTGTATATTGCATTATTTCAAATATTGGCCATTCATGATACATGTAGTCAGCTTTCCAAACCACAGATAATTAAGGTAAGTCAATCTAACTATTTCACATATACTAAATATAGGCTTTCTACATTTAGAGTTCATCATCTGATTCATCATCAGACTGTCCGTCTTCAGTCTCTCCTGCTGTTGGGTTTTCGGATATGCACAGCTCTGTCGACACGCACATCCAATGGAACATGCCAGCTGATGCTTCTTACACGTATAGCTATCAGTCCTGCACATGAATGTTTTAGAGCCGCAGGTCAGAAGCTCTTCGCATGCTGCAGGAACAGCATCAAGTGTGCACAGTGTGGGATGCAGTACCTGTGATTCATCAGCATACCAATCGCATGTTTTTGGACAGGGAAGAGTTGACATTGGATGGCTTGCCCTAGCCCAGACTGCAGCCTGGTACTGTGCATATTGCAGATGAAATATCAGAGCATTATGGGTGGCGGCAGATTGTCTGGGTCACTGATTTGATGGAACATTTTTACCAGCACGTCATCTATTGATACTGCATCTGAAGCTATGTCGTATATTTTCACCACAAACGATTCTGTCTGGTTGAAATATGCCTGGCCATGGGATATGTCAGCAAATGAATCCAGTAAGTGTGGACCAGAAAGGAACACCTTCCAACATGGCATGGAGAATCAGACTTGTGTCTGCCTCCTCCTAATTACTCTGGAGGTGTGCGAGATCACCTCGGCGTGATGACACCACGATCTTGGGGTCAATGTTTCCACCAGCGACAACCAGTTCTTTATCAGCTGGCAGTTTGCTTGCTCGTGAAAGGAGTTCCTTCGTCAAATACCTGATCAGGTAGACTTTGTTTACATCTTCACTGATGAAATTCTGCCACAATGATGGCAATTTCGTTGTTCCATCTTCAACGAGACGGCGAGTCTTTCTTTTTCCAGTCATTCGTTTATTCCTGGTTCCAGACTTGATCATGTAGGTGCAGTAAGTGTTGAAGACCACATCAACCCGAGTCAATGGCATGTACAACAGCCATTCCATCTACCAGGACACACGTTTTCTCATCATTTGATGGTATATTTCTGCTCTCATAGTTATCAGCGAGGATGTGTGAAAGAATTGCTTTGTCAGATATTCTCAGCTGGCCATCAGTTGTTGCAAGTGAGCGTGGCACAAAACTCAGTTCATTCTGCAATAAGTTTGAAAAGTTTAATGTTCTTCTACTTGCAGATGCGCTTAGTAGTATTCTGAGTAGGTCTCTGTCTGCTGTGATGTTTTTTGTTTTCACAATCTTCGTTTGGATTTTCACATCATAGAGTGATGCAAAGGTTTTAGAATTTACCTTCTCTATGAGATCTGATAGTTGTTTTATAGCCACCGCACCCAGACAAGATTCCACAAACTAAAAAGGTAATGTCTCACCACATGCTGTTGCTGACAGCAAGTCACCCTGGATCCTTTTACTGGCAACTTCATTTGTTGAAATGCATACCAGACTTGTACCATCTCTGGTAATGGGCTTGAATCTTTCAAACTGATTTCTGATCTTCTCTACATCTTTTTCGTCTCATATAATTCAATTTTCTCCTGGGCTTTCGAAATTTAAGGCTTGGTACTGGACAATGTCTCAACTTGGTTGCGTATGTCCATTGCCATCCGTGCCAGGTCAGTGCATGTGAGCATCCCGCGATCAAGTGCTGACCTTTTACGTGTAATGCCCACAATCCCACCAGTGACCTTGCAAAGTTAGTTAATGTGTTCCAATGCAAAGTCGATTGCCAGCTGGTTGAAAATCCCTTCAGTTTCCTTGACTGTAAAATTTCTATGATGAAACTCATTGTAAATGATTGGTAAGGTTGTTTCAAGCTCTTGCATGTCGGTTAGCTACACAACACCCCACCTCAAGTAGTTCATGTGGTCATAAACTGCCATCAAATGCCTTCTCGCTCAGCTCATAAGAACAGCTGTAGAAGCTCCACGAGGTCCATGAACGTTTTCCAGAACATGAATGTAGGGTCATTAGTATGTTCTGCAACGAAAACATCAAAGTCCCTCCACAATGCCTAAGCAGCATATACAAAGTCACGAACTGCTTCTTGGCGTTCTTCTTTCATGTTGTCGTGGCTAAAATACTCAGATGTGCGTGAGGCACAGTCAGACAGTTGTTTGTAAGACTGCTTGTTCTGGTCTTCTTGCCATGCCCGGAAGATTTTCATCAAAATCCGCCACAGCCCCTCTAGTGTCAACTTATGAGCCCTTACTGCCCTGTTTCACGACTTACCAGACAGGATTTTGTCAGCAGTGTGTTCAGTGTATATTTCTGCCTCGATCCATACATCTGTTAAACCTGATTTTGCCATGTGTTTACCTATGGCACCAAGGAAATTCATGGCTGTATGGAAACCTCCCAGGAGCAACACTATGTTACTTAGGAGATCTGGATGGGCCCAGATGAGTTGTCTGGCTTTGCAGTACAGGGCTTCGCCGAAAGTAATGATAGTCATTGCTTGACAGTGTGTCTGTGCAATCTCCTTGCACCTTATCAGAACTGTCGTGATGGTATCCACCTCATGAGCTGGTGCAGGAATGATAGGTAGGTAGCCAACTACAGTTGCAGGCACTGACCCATCGGATAACATCTGATTTCATCCAGTCTAGCTAGGTAAGCTCTGATCACCGCCTTTGGTCATACTGCTGAAGAGCCAAGCAAGGTCTTTCATCCTGTAGTGTTGAGATACATCACTGCTGGTTTTGAACTTGTCATATGTTACCTCGGTCGAGAACTTACTCAAAGCTGGCTCTGTTGCTTTTGGGTCAGTGAACAGTTTGTGAAGGTCAGCAGGGATATTCTTCAGTGACTTGGATCTGCCTTTAGTTGTGCCCTCAGTTCGATTTTCACAACTGGGTGGTTGAAATGCTACCATTTGTGTTACATGGAATGTTCTGCGGCCGTTCAAGGTTTCCTCCACAATGTCCAGATTATCTGCAGTGAATTTCACAAATTTATCTGGTGACAGCAAATCAGGAATGAAGGTGGAAGCAAACTTTGCAATCTGAGATTCTGAAATTGATGTCAAGATACGGCTCACAATATCGTAACTGATACTATCTCCAAGGGCATTGAGGTAGTTTATGATTTTTTTGGATCGTGTTGCATGATAAATTTGCTTATCATCATCTTGGTCTTCAGGTACCATGATCCATGTGACAAGTGTATATAGGCCATCTGGTACACATGCTTCTGATAATCGTCAGTTGATGTTGCCATAGCCTGGATGGCCTGGTGTCGCTGACAAATCTGCCTGTAGCCTGGAAGCCACATAGTGGAGCAATTTTACAAAATTGAATTGGTGCTGCTGAGCTCCTAACTCATGTGATCCTAAGAATAAGGAGTGGATTGTTCTTGTTGTTCTGTCGTCTGAAAGTGATTCTGTCACTGTAGTGAGTTTGGACTGTTTCAGTGTGTGGAAGTGGAGTGATGGATTACTGATGCCAGCAGCTTTGAGACCTGATCTGTACTGTTCCAACACATCGCCCATACTATATACATAGCCTTGCTCTAATCAAGCATCCAGAGTTTGAACAAGGTTGTTAAAGCATGCTTGCCCTTGCCCAATATCTGGATGATTGGTTGAAGTGGACCCGGCCACCATGGCAACTGTTTTTTCTGCCTAATACTTACAGGACTTATGATAGTGGACCTCGTATGCAATGAGGTCATTGTCACTTATTCTGCATTTCACTTTGTAGTTATGTGATGCCACACTTTTTATCACACCGCTAACTTAATCAGATTATACCTGGATGACTGGCACTCTTTTGCGAGTCTGACAGAATATGCAAGTTTTATAGTCTACAGCTTGGACAACACTTCGTGTCAGTGGTATTTGATCCACAGCGATATCTGGCTCCTGATCAAGAGAAGGTCTTTGTGCATGTCCACCTTTGAAGCATTCAACCACGGTGTGAAGATTGGCCTTACTCGTGAATGAAGCATAACACTGTTTGTGCCAAACTGGACTGTTTTCAGTTATACTTTCAAAACCTCATTCAATACTATTGAGTGTTCCGTGTATTGTGTTATATTCGTTGGTTTTTCGGACTTTGTAGGCTTCAGTCATCCGTTCAATGCCCTGTCAAGTGGCTTTTGACAGGTTGGTGCCCTTTTTTGTTGACTGGCAGAAGATACATAACTGCCAGTTCATAATTGCCTTCTACGCTTTGTAGGAATAACTGCCACAGGTTCTATTTCTTCAGTCATTGTCACTGCACCACTAGCTGTGCTGTTCATTTATAATTCCAGCTAGAACGGTCAGTCCATTGCTACCTGAAAAGAGAGAACAACATTAAAGTCGTATCGTTGTTTCATTTGTTTCCAAATTGTTATATATATTGAATTGTCATTCAGATAAGCGCTACAGAAACATTATATAGGTCAAATATGAAAATAAAAGAAGATAGAAATTAATTGTGTTCATGCATTATCTAACACATCTTGTACATTAACATGCACTCTCAAGTGTTTAAACTCATGGAGATATGATTACACAGTGATACTCCCATGATAAATAAAAGAAGTAGATGAAATTTCCAAATTTAATTTTTTTTTTAAATTTAATGGTTATCTGACGTAAATATCATCAGCTCTATTGTTTATTATGATCAGAAGTATTTTCCAGATCACATGTATTGAAAATACCAATCAAACTAGAAAAAAAAATTCTGACGTATTTTTTAAATTATGGGGTATGGTTACATATCTAAGCATATCTTTTAGAAATTTTCAATAAAATATTACACATGTCACATGAGAAGAACCAGTAATAACAGAAAGTTCTTTAGATCAATACTTGCCGAAGGTTATGTGAAAATTTAGAGAAATAACAAATTTATTGCACTGCAGAAATCAATCCAATGTCAAATTTTGGGTTATAAAGTGATATTTGTGTACTGTTTTTCAAAGTCGTCCAACATATTCATGATATTGAAGCATAACACTTGGGAACACAACTTTCGTTGAGTTAGGTCTGACAATTGTTTTTGACTAGCTTGTGGCTTCGGCTTCTGAATCCAAAAATTATCCCAGTTTTTCTGTATCACGTCAGGTTTGCATGCTACAGGATGCCCTCGCTTTGTATAAAAAAAAAACATGAACTGCTGTATCTAGTATATTTGTGCTCATTTTATTGTATGGTTCAAAAATTTACATATGATGGAAAATAATAAAGCATTACTTGGCTGTAATATTTGTACAAATATATGTTGTTCCAAAAAAGGATATTATAAATGTAAGTAAAATTGTGCGTAATTACTTAAGGTAAAAATTTATGTTTATAGCTTTTCCTGAGGTATTCAGTTTGTGGACAATTTCGCTTTATTCTCTAACAATAGTCAACCATCATATTTACATCCCATCTGCCCTGATACCATTCTACCATGACCTTCAAATCTTGGTGAAATCGTTCACCTTGCTCATCGCTGGCTTCACCAAGGTTTTCCGGGAATTAAGGAAGATGGCTGTGCAGAATATGCAACTTGATTATCATGTTGCATCCATCGTTTTGTAGCCCTCCAATAGTTTCTGGACAATTTCGGTGTAATTCTGTGCTCGTTTATTTCCAAGACAGTTCTTGACAAGGTCTCTGAATGATGCCCAAGCATTCACTTCAAGTTCTGACATTGTCCCAATGATCATCTTTGATGAGCTGCTGAATCTGTGGACCATCAAGCACACCAGCCTTGATTTTCTCAATTGACAGGCCAGAAAATACCAAAATGAGGTACTTGAAACAGTCTCTTTCAGTTTTCAATGCTTTAGCGAATTGCTTCTTTAAACCCAGTTAAATGTGAAGAGGTGGGAATATAATTATCTTTCTGTCAACGAGTGGCTCATGTAGAATTTTGGGATCCCCAGATTTGAGGTCAGGTCTTAGAGGCCAATTCCTCTTCACCCAATGCTTCTCTTGAGATCTGCTATCCCACATACACAGAAAGCAGGGATACTTGGTGTAACCGCGTTGCTGACCAAGAAGAAGCATACCATTTTAAGGTCAACACAGATGATCCAATTGTGTTTGTGATATTGCAACTACTCAATGACTCTCTTTATGTCTCCATGTTCTTCACGAAGACAAACTGAATGCCCAATTGGGACTACACCATATAAATTGCCATCGTGGAGTAGGACACACTTTAAGCTACACTTTGAGCTGTCGATGAACAGTCGCCATTCAGTTGAGTTGTACATCGGAATCCCCAATTCCTGCAGTAAACCCTGTATGTTATGGCAATATACAAAGCTAATGTCACTTCCAAAATACTGCAGAAATGAACTTTCTCTGGATCGAAAGTAGGATTTTTTTTTTTTATGTTCTCCCTTGAGGGTAAGCGGACCTTCCCTTTTTGGCCTGCAGGTGGGGAGTAGGACACCTTTGCTCCTTTTTCAAGCAAGTTTTTCTCATTCAGTCTGGATGCTAGGAGTTCTGAAGCTTTTCTTGACAGTCCCAAATCCTGTGCCAAATCATTCAACTCATTCTGATTGAATCCCTTACGAGCTGAGTCATCTTCAATTTCAAAATCAGCATCATGGCTGTCATTGAGTTCTTCATCAGGATCCCGATCATTATGAGAGGGTAGTTGAGCGAAAACTGGTACTGGGATTTCAGCTGAATGAGGCACTGGATGTATAGCTGATGGTAGACTTGGATACTCGATTTTGTATTTGTTATTCTTGTTATATCCTTAAGTTTTCACTAAACAAAAGTAACTGTTTGTGCAATAATCTCTTGGCTCTCGCCAAATCATAGGTATGCCAAATGCCAGTTTATCACTTGTCCCCTTGGTCTACATTCGTAAACTCTCAACGCACTGCTTGCACACCTTGTTAGGGGCCAAAGATCTGTCTTGATCACCAAGCATAACTTTAAAATATGCAAGATATGCTTGCTTGACAAATGTGCTGATGTTTGCCCATTGACTGGGAATGGTGAAACTGCCACAGATATATCAAGAGGAATCAGGGCTGTTTAGGCACTTATGACGAGCAGTAGCTAAGCCAGACATGATCTGAAAGAAGGGAAATAAGGATTAGGATAAACAATAAGTAGATCAGTCACAAGTTTAGAAATATAACAACAAAAAACATATAACATCTGCTAGAACTTTGTATATAGAATTTTATGTTTTGCTTACAGAATACGACTCACCTAGGCTATATGGTGCACACACAACCTCTCACTGCAGTATCTCACGTGTAACTGAATAGGTATCAGATTTCACCTTCTCAGCCCGTTAATCCCCTACATATGACAATACATTCAGACTATTCCAAACATTTTCTCACCAATCAAAAGCTGCTGTAGTCCATCGTCACTCCCGCAAAGCGGGTGTCAACATCATCAAACTATGATGACATCTGCGAACAAGCTGTTGCCGCTTGCTAATAGCGCCTATTTTATGAATATCGCCTATTTTATGAGTTGCGGTCAAGTGTTAAGAAAAGTAATTAATTAAATCATTTTTTTAGTCATTTCAATATCTATGATTAACAATTAATATAATACTAAAATAATATAGTTGTGCGGACAATTAATCAACACAATTGTGCTTATTCCGAGAGTAGGCTGTAGAAAAAAAACTTGACGTGATAGAATATAGCTGACTGTAGTTTTGAAATCAGTATGTCAATTTTAGTCTAAATCTATTGAAAAATCCAACTCAACAGAAAGAATGTTCAAAATTGTTCCCCAGTGTAATTCGCTGCACAGACTCAAATGGGTCATTTTGATGCCAAACATGACTATATAGGAGTAATAGAGGTGTAACAGTAAGGAGATTTATCGATATAATTTTGAACATATTTTTGACTATAGGTGACAGTCTGTTGTGGGTCCTTATGTGGTGGTGCACACCTCTAGAATTCTACTACCGGTCATTCAGTATGGCCAAATATGTGTACAAACTGAAATATATAGTTTCAGGTATACAGGGCTCGGGTTGAACCAACTCCAAAACTAGAGCCATTTTCAATCTTGGCTGCCGGACTACTTTTTGAGATAGGTTTGAGGTATGCATGCAAACTACACGTGCCAAATATTCTTATAGTGTGTTCAGTAGCAACTGGTTCATTATTATATAATCATTTTCAGTGAAACATATATGGACAGTCATATGACGAAATTGTTCATATTCTAGGAAAACGACAACCTTATCACACAGGTTATATATATATATATATATATATATATATATATATATATATATATATATATATATATATATATATATATATATATATATATATATATATATATATATATATATATATATATATATATATATATATATATATATATATATATATATATATATATATATATATATATATATATATATCTATATATATATATATATATATATATATATATATATATATATATATATATATATATATATATATATATATATATATATATATATATATATATATATATATATATATATATATATATATATATATATATATATATATATATATATATATATATATATATATATATATATATATATATATATATATATATATATATATATATATATATATATATATATATATATATATATATATATATATATATATATATATATATATATTT
>JAXCGZ010021177.1:0-2500 GCA_037179515.1 Halocaridina rubra | reverse complement strand
TATATATATATATATATATATATATATATATATATATATATATATATATATATATATGTATATATATATATATATATATATATATATATATATATATATATATATATATATATATATATATATATATATATATATATATATATATATATATATATATATATATATATATATATATATATATATATATATATATATATATATATATATATATATATATATATATATATATATATATATATATATATATATATATATATATATATATATATATATATATATATATATATATATATATATATATATATATATATATATATATATATATATATATATATATATATATATATATATATATATATATATATATATATATATTTATGCTTACATATATATATATATATATATATATATATATATATATATATATATATATATATATATATATATATATATATATATATATGACGTATGGGTTTCTTTTATCCCAGCGTACGCCACCACTGACGTATGGCTTTGGGCTATTCCACAGTAAGCCACCACTGACGTATGGCTGTTGGCTATTCCGCCGCAAGCCACCGCTGACGTATGAGTTTTGGACTTCCACTTGAACTCACACTTGGTAAGATGACTGGGTTACTGACGTAGGGCTTTTCCTTCTACGTATATCACTTTAATTATTATGGTAGTGTGGTTGCAAGGCAATGAACATTCGTACCTGATGGGTACAAGGTAAGAATGGACAAGCAGTAGTTCCTTTACTTATATTTATTCTAGAGTACAACACATCCGACGCCTCAATGCCCCTATGCCTCAAATGGCCCAATGGCCCAATGGCCCAATGGCCCCCACCCTATGACTATCACAGTCTATGATCTATTCGTGCCCCTGGCAATATCTAACTAACTGTCTCTGCCCTGGGTGGCTCTTTAAATACCCCCAGGGGCAGGGCGTGGCTTAACATCCAATTCTCCAATGAAATCAGTCAGATCTAATCCTAGCAAATCAGCGCCAGGTTCAAAGTGGAATCCCTCCTACTTCCGGGGAGGGGTTATTGGGCATCTTCTCCTGGGCGTGGACCTGCGTACGAAACACCTGTTTATATGTGTTGCGGTTTAGGAAATGGCTAGCTTCCTGTCCTTTCTCGCCCTCCTCGATGCCAGGTCCATAAGTCTCACGGTTCCGGTCATATATTTCCTTGGCACTTTCTACAAACATTGTAATAAAATATCCGTGCCCTCGACCAACCGTTTCCGCTCCGGAAGTCATACGACATCCCTCCCAACCAAAACTGAAATATCTCTTATTTCAGTCGAAGCATGGACTAGTTTTCCGGGAGCTCTTGGACATATCCTAGCTAACATTAGTTTACAATAGAAATGGGGCCGAATTATTTAAGCTGTTTTCTAAGAATTCCTATGCGAATTACACAAACATAACATATAGAGAGTACCTTTACAGACAACTAGAGCATGCAGGGTCTATGTCCTTGTTGGAAATCTGAAATACAAACATATTCTTATATCTGAAAACAACATAATTCCAGTGTGAAACTAATATTAAACATTAATTAAGATCAAAAAGTCAGTTTAAATCAAAACATTAATTCATCTACTTCTCTCGTTTCTTTAAAAGACAAAATTGAGTTAATTACAGTAGGGTTATGACTCATTTAGAACATTAGCAAACAATTAAGTAGAGTATTAGCATGTATAAACATGTAAAATGCAATAGACTATAACATCAACAGTAATTTTCTATAAGAGACCCTACCTTCATAAATTCTATTCCTATCATTATTAGGGGCATTGATTTGTCTTAAAACTAAGCCTTAAAAACTACTCCTGGAACAAAGCAGGTGTTACTCTCATATTATATTATTATTCAGAGACCATTTAACATAAAAACTCAATGAATCTAAGGATTAAATCATAATTCAAATAATAAGAATGCTAAAACAAAACACTAATATTATTTAAGCAGAAAATAACTTATTAGTCTTAGTTCTCATCATACACTTTATCAATGGCACTTACTCAACACTATATTTAAGGGAGACTCTGAGTTTGCGCTTAAAATTTTCTTAAAGCTAGCAAAACAAAAAAATAAACATAAAAATAAAAATATTTTGTCTCCCCCCTTTTTTTTTTTCTTTTTTAAAATACCCTTCTTTCTCTTTTCACTAAAGTTCGGACATGTATAGGGATCATTTTTCTTTCTCATTTACGTGGCTTTTAAAGGTATTATTTAAAATATTTTAAAATATTTCTGCGTTTCTTTTCCTCTCTTTTTACTACCGTTATGACTCGTACGGGGATCTCCTTGTTTCTGGGATTTCATCAAGATTACCTGGGTTTTTACAGTAGTTTTAAAATTTTTATTCTTTTAGGACTGTCCTCTCCCTGTCTTAGGACGACTTTTAAATTTCTCTGTCTCGGACGACTTTCGTTTTCTCTGTCTCGGACGACTTTCGTTTTCTCTGTCTCGGACGACTTTCGTTTTC
>JAXCGZ010021176.1:0-71022 GCA_037179515.1 Halocaridina rubra | reverse complement strand
ATGTCTTTCTGTAAAATCAGCACCAAATATATGGAAATAAAGTTAATAAATGCCATACTTATGAGCTAGACATGCAGCAATGGTGAGAACTGGGTCAAGGCATTTGAGGACAGTTGCAGTGATCACCATTTTAGCCATCCTCGGAGGCAAAGGCAAGTCAAGCAGATGATGCCCCAATTCAGTGACATCTTCCAGCCATCAAGGGCATCCATGCTCTGGAAAACAGTTACTATATATAATTAATTATGATTCTCTTTACTTAGAAGTAAGAATTACAAAAGATTGATGATTATGTAATCAGAAGTATGAACATGACTAGTAAGCTATAAAATATATAATTGCGTACTCATTTATCTTATACAGGGTCAAAACTATATACAGTGTTCCTTCGATTATCGCGAAGGTTCGGTTTCGGGACCCGGCACGAGACAGGAAAATCGCGGAGTAGGATCACCCTATATGTACATAGATATTTTAATTTATTTTTACGTTTACACTGTATAAACTGTATAAACCCTCCCTGTACTGTTAACAAACCACCCTTTACTTTATAAATAACAGCATGCAAGCATAAATTTATATGACATACTCATGTACATAGGCATTTTACAATTATTTTTACATTTACTGTATAAACCCTCCCTGCACTGTTAAAAAACCACACTTTACTTTATAAATAACAGCATGCAACGTAAATTTATATGTACGTGATAGGTAAACTTACCGTGAATGAGGTGGTAATGGTTTGTAGGCTCTATAGGAAATTATTCCGCAGCCATTAACAGCTTTACGGCCGTTATTCATTGAGGCCAAAATAGCGGCCGACATCCGTAAACCTTTTTCCTTCTTTCAGCATATGTAAGAGTTTCACCTTATCTGTTATGGTTAACATCTTCCTTTGCCACTTAGGCTCACTACCAGAAGCCTTAGAAGACGAAGGATCCTTGGGAGGCATTGCAGAGGTTGAAAAAAGTGAAGAAAATATATCACAAGCACAACGTATTAATAAGCACAACATGAACGGCGCACATGTGAGTTAGACTGAACGAGTGAGGCGAGACAATGGAAGATGGTGCAAGCCTTTATCTAAAACGCTGATAGCAGTATCGTATTTTACATGGTGCAATACTGTTAGTATTTATGTTTTTTACGATTTTTTACTGTTTTATTATTCTTAGGCTAAGAAATACGTTTTTTTATCAATAAAATCATGAAACTACTGGAAATTTTAATATATATGCTAGCTCACGTAGGTGCAACCCCAATACATTGTACGCTATCAGACAGTATTTCACATGATGCAATACTGTGAGTTATATATCAAAATTTATGTTTTTTACTATTTTTTACTGTTTTATTACTCTTAGGCCAGGAAATACTTGTTTTATCAATAAAATAATGAAAATTTCAATATGTACTATCTTACGTAGGTTCGACCCTTTCGTTTTCCGAAACGCTGATACTGGTAGCGTATTTTACATGGTGCAATACTGTTAGTATTTATGTTTTTTACTATTTTTTACTGTTTTATTATTCTTAGGCTAAGAAATACGTTTTTTTTTATCAATAAAATCATGAAACTACTGGAAATTTTAATATATATGCTAGCTGACGTAGGTGCGACCCCAATACATTGTACGCTATCGAACACTATTTCACATGATGCAATACTGTGAGTTATATATCTAAATTAATGTTTTTTACTATTTTATACTATTTTATTATTCGTAGGCTGGGAAATAAATTTTTTTTATCAATTAAATAATGAATTTTTTTTTTCAATACAAAAATGAAAATACTGAAAATTTTTATTTTTTTGGTATTTTAATACATTTGCATATACCAAAAAAAATATTTTTTTTTGACAAAAAAATCGCGGTACAGTGAATTCGCGAGGCAAGAAACACGATAGAGTGAAGGATCACTGTGTATATATATATATATATATATATATATATATATTATATATATATATATATATATATATATATATATATATATATATATATAGTAAGGAAGCCCATCAGTGAAACAAAACTTATAAAACAATGCTATATTTCGGATCCTAACTAGATCCCTTCTCAAACACAACAGTTAGGATCCAAAATATAGCATTGTTTTATAAGTTTTGTTTCACTGATGGGCTTCCTTACTATTTAGTGCTGTATGCTAACAGTTTGTACTTATATATATATATATATATATATATATATATATATATATATATATATATATATATATATGAAATTTTTTTTTTTTATCCCGACCGGGACTCGAACCTAGGACTTATGATTACTAAGTCAAGGCACTACCACTACACCACAGAAGGTTAAATGGAATCCAACCTTATAAGCAGATATAAGCTATAAGGTTGGATTCCTTTTAACCTTCTGTGGTGTAGGTTCGAGTCCCGGTCGGGGTAAAAAAAAAATTATTCATGTTTTCACATATGTAATGTGCTTGCTCGGTTTTATATATATATATATATATATATATATATATATATATATATATATATATATATATATATATATATATATATATATATATATATATATATATATATATATATATATATATATAGTGTTCCCCTGGTTATTCGCGTTTCTTGGTTCGCGTTCTCACTGCATCGCGGTTTTTTTTTGGATAAATTATTATTTTATTTTATGGGTATATGTAAAAATATTAAAATATTAAAAAAAAAAAATTCTCGGTATTTTCAATTTTTTTATTGAAAAAACATATTTCATTATCTAATTGCTAAAAAAAAATTATTTCCCAGCCTACGAATAATAAAACAGTAAAAAATAGTAAAAAACATAAATTTAGATAGATAGATAGATATGTTTATTGACCACCTCTTTTGAAATGTACAGTATAATCTTTACAAAAGGAATATTTGGTCCAAATTACAATGAATAAATATAATAGATTTTGTACAATCATCAAATAAGTAAATGAATTTTAAATTAATATACATTGTACTAATAACTGAATGATATACGTACGTACAGTATAACTCACACTATTGCATCATGCGAAATAGTGTTCGATAGCGTACAATGTATTGGGGTCGCAGCTACATGAGCTAGCATATATATTTATATTTCCAGTAGTTTCATGAATTTATTGATAAAAATCGTTTTTATTAGCCTAAGAATAATAAAACAGTAAAAAATAGTAAAAAACATAAATACTAACAGTATTGCAACATGTAAAATACGATACCGCTATCAGCATTTCGGACAAAGACTCGTTCAGTCTAACTCACGTGTGCGCTGTTCACGTTGTGCTTATTAAACGTTTTGCTTGTGTTCCATAGCGTACAATGTATTGGGGTCGCACCTACGTGAGCTAGCATATATATTTCCAGTAGTTTCATGATTTTATTGATAAAAAAAACGTATTTCTTAGCCTAAGAATAATAAAACAGTAAAAAATAGTAAAAAACATAAATACTAACAGTATTGCAACATGTAAAATACGATACCGCTATCAGCGTTTCGGACAAAGGCTTCCACCATCTTCCATTGTCTAGCCTCACTCGTGTGCGCTATTCACATTGTGCTTATTATTATTAATATGTTTTGCTTGTGATTTTTTTACTCGCATATTTTAACCTTCGCAATGCCTCACAAGCATCCTTCATCTTCTAAGGCTTCTTGTAGTGAGCCTAAGCGGCAAAGGAAAATGTTAACCATTGTAGATAAAGTGAAACTCTTAGATATGTTGAAAGAAGGAAAAAATGTTTGTGGATGTCGGCCGCTATTTTACGTAAACGTAAAAATTATTGTAAAATACTGTACCTATGTATGTCAAGTCATCATCACCTCATTCCTATCACTTTCATAAAAAATTACGTTGCTTGCTGTTATTTATAATGTAAAGGGTGTTTTTTTAACAGTACAGGGAGAGTTTATACAGTGTAAATGTAAAAATACATTAAAATATCTATGTACATATAGGCTGATCCTACTCCACGGTTTTCCTGGTTCGCGCCGGGTCCCGGAACCGAACTACCGCGATAAAGGGGGTAACACTGTGTATATATATATATATATATATATATATATATATATATATATATATATATATATATATATATATATATATATATATATATATATATATATATATATATATATATATATATATATATATATATACACCTTGTTCCTTTTATACGTGATTTTTTTATACACGAAACTGCAATATCGCCCCCAAAAAATAATAGTAAAAATTTCTAATTTCACGAATAACGCCCTAAAAAAAAAAAATAAAAAAAAAAATAATAAATAAATAAATATATATCAGCATCATCATTATATATATATATATATATATATATATATATATATATATATATATATATATATATATATATATATATATATATATATATATATATATATATATATATATATATATATATTGTGGTGATCTGTCTATCACACACAGTTTCATTAGTTATACCTTGTGTGTGTTTTATTGTAATACCATAAGTAATATTGTGCATCTACCTACATGAATATATTCATTGAGAGACTATATTATAACAATCATTTATTTTGTCATTAATTTCATCATTTTCTCATGAATAATTGGAATTTGTTTGTAAAGCTAATCTAAATCTTAGGAAATCCTTAATTATGTATAATATGATAAAATTATATACTTTTATTTTAGAATGTGATGCTCGTCTGCTTTGTTTACAGAACGGACGAGGATTCTCTCTGAGGACAGCATCAGGTGATGACCTATTGTTAGAGACTCGTAAAATTCGTGTAAATTTATGAGCCTCCCATTTCGCCCCTTGGACTAGTGCTGTCGAATTTGTCAAGCAGTGACTCTGTTTCAATATTGTATAAAGTTTTTGGATTTTGAACAATTATAATTACGTTGTTAAGTGTTGTCTATTTTGATGTGTCCAGCAGTCGTGCCTGGAGCTATAACTCTTTGTTATTTTTGTAAAATTTAACCTTTTCTTTTGGGCTGAAATATTGCTCCTTTATTATATTAACTTTTTTCAATATATTTTTATATTTTATTGATGAGTCTTTCATTTAAGCCTAGATTTATGCAGTGTTCAGTTAATATTATTTAGTGTATTTGTGTTATTAACCAGTGGGAGTTCTCCACTAACTATTAAGCAAACGTAACTCATGCCCTTCCCCTTTAGTACCGTACAGTTTGTCTTATATTTAATTATAAGCCAGTAAGTTTTAGCCCAACTTTATTTGAAGTTGGTGGAGTAAATATTTTTGTGTACGGTAGCCTGCAAAAAACTGAGTAGACTATTCATTGACCAGGTGAAAGCAGGCATTCTGGGAATAGTCACCACATATATATATATATATATATATATATATATATATATATATATATATATATATATATATATATATATATATATATATATATATATATATATATATATATATATATATATATATATATATATATATATTCTTTCAAAATAAATACCAAAGGAATGTATACTCCGTATATAAAAGAAACAAATAAAGAGCAAACCATTTTTAGAATGTATTAACATTCTATGAGGAGTACATAATGAATTCATTACCTTAAGCAGCTGGACAGCGTTGCGAATCACCATGAATGCTGGAGGCTCTGGAGCCCTAGCGAGGAAATCTGCTATAGGCATATTGGCAGGTGCTAGAAGCTTGGTATGAAGACAGAGCTCCTATAAAAAAAAAAAAAACAAGTTTTTCTACAGGATATTATAAAACCTATAGGGATTGTATCATACCCAACACATTATAAAATCTGCTAGAAGCTTGGTATGAAGACAGCTCCTATAAAAAAAAAAACATGTTTTTCTACAGGATATTATGAAACCTATAGGGATTGCATCATACCCAACACATTATAAAATCTGAGCTCCACAAAAATGCATATCCTTTTTATTTTTTTTTAAGAGTTTGACAAAGGGACAGGCAAAAAAAATTGCCCTCATCAATAAAGGCCCGGGCACAAAGAAAACATTAAGACAAGGAGAAAGAAAAAGGTTAAGTACAAGACAGAGATGAGGAAATGATACACAAAGGAAAAGGACAGGCTCAAAGAATAGTCAAAGTACTGAGGGCCTAGAGATATGGCAGGATTAGGCCCTGAGATGAAGACAGATCTGCTTTTTGAAGGAAGACAGGTTATAAGAATTAGGAAAGACAGGTGGAGAAAGAGAGTTCCAGAGTCTGGAGGTAGATGGGAAGAAACAGCAGCTGCCTCGAGCAATCTGCGAGCTACAAATCTGTACAAGTACTTGTGAAACGAGGCCACCTGAAGAGTATTATGCAGCCTCGGCAGTGGGAGAGGGATGCAACTCGCCAACTCACTAGAGCAGCGATGGGAATAGTAGTGATAAAAGAGACAAAGGGATGATACCTTACAGCGAAAGAGAGAATCCAGATTAGAAGAAAAGGGTCATTAATGAGCATGAATTCCTTAGATTCAACACTTTCAAGGAGATGCATATAAGTCGAAGCACCACAGATGTGCGAGCAGTATTCTAAGCTAGGACGGATGACTTTTATATATTTTAAATATCCATGAAGAAAAAACAAACCCCCAAAATTTTTGGATGCAGATTTTGACATTTGAATGATGTGATTCCTGCAAGACAAGTTAGAGGCTATCTGGCTACCTAATATATTAACATAATTAAAGAGGGTAAATTTCGTTAGTTTCAAAGACAACAGGGCTATCAAGAGGAGAAGATAAAGAGATTGCCAGAAACTGTGTCTTGGAGGCATTAAATTTAACCAAGTTCTGGATGTCCCAATCAGATACCTTGTGCAAATCGGAGTTGAGAGTAGAAGAAAGAATGATACGAGTAGCAGATGAAGGTTGTGAAAAAAAGGCAGAGGAAAAATGAAGGGTAAAATCGTCAGCAAAGGCATGAAGAAGAGAGGAAGACGGGAATTGAAGAAGATTGTAGATGAAGAGAAGGAACAGAGTTGGTGAAAGAACAGAGCCCTGTGGAACACCATTGGCAACTTGGAAAGGGTTAGATGTTGCACTGTCAACAACTACAGATATAAAATGGTCAGAAAAAAACTGGAAATCAGAGAACATAGAGAAGGGGTAAAAGCCATAGGCAGGAAGTTTGGCCAACAGAGCCTTGTTCCAGACTCTGTCAAAAGCCTTAGAGATATCAAGGGTGATGACAAAGGATTCCCCATAGTTCTTCAGAAAAGATGACCATACATGAGTAAGATAGGACAGGAGGTTACCAGCAGAATTTGCCTTGCGGAAGCCATACTGGTGATCAGAAATAAGTAAGTTACATTCAAGAAGTTGCAAGAAGTAAGCATTGAGCAAAGTTTTGAAACTTTAGCGATAGAAGAGGTTAAGGTAATAGATCAGTATTTTGAAGGAATAAAAATGTCATCCTTCTTAGGAACAGGTTGCCCCAGAGCATGATTCCAAGATGAAGGATAGATACTGGTTGAGAGAATGAGGCGTAAAAGATAGCAAGGCATGGGAGCCAATTCATCTACAAACTCCTTATGGAACCTTGCAGGTATACCATCAGGACCAGATGCCTTGTTCATCTCTAGTGAGCGAAGAACCTTAAGAACTTCATGTGAAGAAAGAATAAGGGAGGGCATAAGATTAGGGGTTGAGATTGAGGGACAGATGCGCTGGAATTATTTACAGAAGATTTGGCAGAAAAATGAGAGCCAAAGAGAGTGGCTTTGTCAGTGAGAGAGCAAGCTATAGAACAATCAGAATGAATTAGAGGGGGAAAGCTTGAGTTACAAAAGTTTTTGGAGAGGTTTTTGACAAAGGACCAGAAAAATATATCAGTGGGAGAAAAGTTACGGTAATCTGCTTTCCTTCTTATAAAGGAAGTTTTAGACCGTCGAATCTGAGCAAAACAGCAATTCCTAGCTACAATAAAAGCAGAGCGAGTTAAATCAGGAGAGGCTTGATACGACCGGTATACCCGATCCCTGGCCTGCTGAGCCATAGACCAGGTACAGTCAAACCAAGAATTATGGGGAGAAAAAGTTTTCATAGAGGAGATGATGAACACCTTCATGTTCGAGGTTATGATCTCAGTAACTTTTAAGGCTACCTGATCAGTGTTGTGACAGCTGACTTAAAGTGGATATCAACTTAAGTAGGAACACACCTATAAATCGAACCTAGGTCTGAGGAGACTGGAGAGGTAAGATTAGAGAGGCATAAGAACATAAAGTACATAATCTAAGTTCACACTGTAAGATAAAGGGAAACTACACTACATGTACAGCATACTAAACATAATAATATTAAATTACACTACAGTAATACAAAACTATACAGTACAATTTGTCTTACCTTTTTGGCTTGCACACTGGAAGGGTCATGGCAAGAGATGGTAACCCCCCTCCCTAATTTTTTCTGCTAACACACTAGGAAACTCTTTTGCTGCTTTCTCATAACCACTAGCCAGCAGTTTCACCTTGAACTCTAAGGTTATGCAAATTAGTACGACTCTTAAAATGATTACTCCAACCCCCACTGGTCACAAACTCTTCACTTTTCATTCCCTTTTCCAGGCATTTTACTAATTTAACCTTAATTTCTATGGTGATGGCTTTTCTTTTCTTTGTAGCACTGCCATCAGAACTATTACCATAACGCTTGGAAGACGTAGTAATATCAGTAAAGAGCAAACTAAATGAGAGCAAACAAAAACGAGGTGCAATTTGGCTGGTGAGAGTAAACTGAGCTGTGGTTCTTCTTCTTCTTCTAATGCCACATGACGCTGTATTCTTACACGAGGCTCAACACTTTTTCGCTTATAATCGTATTTACGGCTATGTGTTTGGTAATTTATTTTTTTAATTCAATATAATCAAATACATAAACAAATAAATAAATAAAGCCATTAACTTAATATACAGAAATACAGCTGTGCTGCGTCATAGTCTTACACATCACTCAACGAAGTATTTCAAATAAAATCGTATTTACGGCTATATTCTATTTTTAAATTCAATATAATCCTTGATTTTAACCAAATATATAAATACATAAATAAATAAAGCCATTAACTTTATAAAAACGAATACAGCTGTGTTTCTAGGTGTGTATTCGTGTGTATTTCAAATACAATTGTATTAACGTTTTTAGTTTTAATTCAAATATAATCATTTAATATAACCAAATATATAAAAAAATAAATAGATAATGCCATTAACTTGGTAAATACGAATACAGCTGTGCTGCTAGCTTTATACTCGTGTGTATTTTTAATAAAATCGTGTTTACAGCTATGTTTTTTTTTTTTTTTTTCAATATAATCCTTCAATATACACCAAATACTTAGAATAAAGCGGACAGGTTCTCAGAAGTGCCGCATATTTTAATTTTCGCATAATTTAACGAGTCATTTTCCATAAAAAAACAATGATAACGGGCATAGATACGTTCCACAATAGTCCATAGACACACTATACCAAAGATATAAGATAAGTAAAACATATTTTATAAGTAAATAACAAAGCAGAAAGACCTGTAGTTATTTATATTAACATGCAAATAGTGTACAGTATAAAACGTATACAGATTTACTGTACAGTAAACAAATTAATGCACTCTATTATGCGATGGGCAACAGGCATACACTGGGATGTGCATGGTGGCGGTGAGCACGAGGATGCAAACATTTTGCCGCCTCCGTATTAGCTGACGTACATTTGCACGCTATTTCCCAGACGATATTATATCGAAAGTTTGTTTGCTGTTTGTTCTTAATGCTTTTTTTCAATATTCTTAATAATATTCGATCATATCAAGCGGTAGAAGAGGAGAAGGATGCAGGAGAATGAACATCTATCCTCAAACGTTTTGACGCTTCCGTATCAGCTGATGCTTATCACTATTCAGGCACAATATCTTACTCATAAAATATTTATTTACTTACCCAACTTGGGGTTTATCTAATTTTCAAGATTATAGTGTTATTAATATCCCTTGGTTCTAAACATTATTCTATCTTTACATAACGACCATGCTGCACGAAATCTTAACGTAAACAATGTCAGCTGAGACAAAATGAAAACTATACAATTCGTTACAAAGAAAACATATATCGTACTGTACATGGGAAACTTAAATGAAATATATATATTCTCTACACTCTATTTCCCTGACGATATTATATCGAAAGTTAGTTTGCTGTTTGTTTTTATTGCTTTTTTTCAATTCTCTTCATAATATTCGATCGGATTTAGCGGTAGAAGAGGAGGGGGATGCGGGAGAACGAACCTCTATCTGCAAACGTTTTGGCACTTCTGTATCAGCTGCTACACCCTCGCACACTATTGCCCTGACGATATTATATCGAAAGTTTGTTTGCTCTTTGTTCTTAATGCTTTTTTTCAATTCTCTTCATAATATTCGATCGCATTAAGCGGTAGAAAAGGAGGAGGATGCGGGATAACGAACTTCTATATCCAAACGTTTTGCCACTTCCGTATCAGCTGATGCATCATCGCATGCTATTTCCCTGACGATATTTTATCAAAAGTTTCTTTGCTGTTTGTTCTTAATGCTAAGAGGATGGCGGAAAAGTGCCTCCGAGGCGGTCGATTATTTACTAAAATTAAAAAAATTAAATTTCGAATTTTTTTTGCACGGGCGTTATTCGTAAATTTCGCATTTTTTTACTATTATTTTTTAGGGGCGTTATTCCAATTTCGCGGATTATAAACAAGCGTAAAAACCAAACTAGGTGTACCTAAATATATAAACAAGTAAATAAATAAAGTCATTAATTTGATAAATATGAATACAGCTGTGCTGCTAGCTGTGTATTTGTTTGCCGAATTTGCAAACTGTTCTGCGCCCACAGTTTGAATTTACCGCACCAGCCAGGTAGGTCGAAAAATTAATTTATTAAGTACTTATTGGCCTCCGACATAAATTTGAAACAACGTTATATGAAACGACGTTCTACGGGCCCCCCTGTAATTGCTGATTATGGATAATAAGTTCTCAATTTGGAAAGTGATCCGTAATATAAACTACTTCTCCGGGAGGAAACTAAACTGTTAATTCATATTTCATTTAACACTTTCCAAAGGTCACACTAATCAATATTTATTTTTTATAGTCACAATTACTCCCCATTCAAATAACATGAATACTAGACTAGTTGGAGCTGGGGATTAAGACTGGATACTCTTCCTACTGCCACAACGAGATCGAACTAGCAAATGTCAGCTTCATCACTTCCCAACTTGCACAATCTACCACTGAGGTACTGCAGCCCCTATTCAATTTCTGTATACTGAACATTCATTGGAAGAATCTGTGTCTTTTGACAGTCATTCCTCCTGCAAGTCATATGGCCTCTCAAGCTTATATATAAAGTCCTTTTGGCTCCGTGTTACCTACCAACTTTTATGACTATTGCATAATACTCCTACTGCTCCAATAATTAAAATTTTTCAATTGCTTTCATTATTATGATTTGGGCATGTACTGAGGAGGGATGAGGGGTACAATATTGGGAGAAGGATGATGAGGATGGAGTTGCCAGGTAGGAGGGGGAAAGGTACGCCAAAGAGGAGGTTCATGGATTTCATGAGGGTGTGCATAGTGTGACGGAGGAGGATGCAGGGCCTAGGGTAATATGGAAATGATTGATCTACTGAGGTGACCCCTGACAAAAGAGGCCGAAAGATTTGATAATTAATTCATTTTCACTCTGCTTCATCTTACTTCTTTCCATCTATTCTCTTCCTATATGGTGTTATTATACTGTAACAGCATCCTAACCATAAGCTGAAGTAAGCTATCTAAGTGAATTAATAAATTATATTAGAAATGACTTGATATCTAAAGCAATAGCTGCATGGAGGGAGAGCTATATCTATCTTTACTTCATTATCAATGATCTGCAGTCATGACTGTATATGTTTGTGTGACTATTGATCTCCCATTAAAGTTAACCTCTTTCTTGTAGCCAAAATATATAAAAATATTCATATAATTCATGCAAAGCTGACCCTAATTTACAATGGCTCTTATACTTACTTTTATATGCCTTGTATTTGGCTTTGGTGTATCATTTCATTTTTCAGCCTAGAACTAGGCTATAGTTTACCATCACATATCTCATCACAAGAAATCTAATTTGTATGTATAACTTTTCATCTCTTATGGATTCTATTTTACACGTATTTGTATTTTTTTTATTTTTAAACTCTAATATGTGTATGTTGAATTCTTTTTGCAGTTTCAATTTTTAATATATTTTTTTTAAATGCAGATTCAAGAAAACCAGGATTACCCATTTCAATGAGCAAAAGAGAAATGAAACATACATAGAAATAAAAACGTAAAACATTTTTATTTAGGAATATTTGTCATATACATTACCACTAAATAAATGATGATTATATTTTTAGCAAAAGAGGAATTCCCTATTGTCACATATTATAAACAAATTTCCTTTGAATCTAAAGCTACAATTAGTACCTACCTGCAGAGGAGTTCTCAAAATTTCAGGAGTTTGATGTTGCTGAAAAGAATTGTATCGACTTCGAGAGAAAAGGTGGTAACAAAGACCAGGTTGACACCTCCCAGCTCGACCACGGCGCTGTAAACTTGATGCTTGTGATATCCAAACTGCCTTTAAGCAGGAAACACCAACCATGGAGTCATAGCTCATCTACCAGAAAAAAATCAATATAAAAGTTAATGCAAACAAAAATAGGGCTACAACAGTTTATGCGTAACAATTACTTCCAATTCAAATGGGGGTAGGCAAAGAAAACTTGGAACAGAAGGAATAAAGATGGATGCCCTTCCAAGAAACCTGCAGTGGGCACACACACTGCCACTGAGCTACCGCAGCCCATTCTAATAAAATCAGAGTAAATAACCATAACTGCTTTGTCATATCAATTCCTAAAAGCAATAACTGTATTTCAGAACTCTACATCAAATTTCCCTATCTTAAGAAGTTACATTCTTTGGCTGTCTGTAAACTCCAAATAAAATTTCAAATTGATCGCACACATACTTCAAATTACATACGGGCATCTTTTTGTGATTTTTTGGGTCTCAAGCGTTCATTTCAAAAATGTCAGATTTACAAAAATAATATTCTTAGCCACAGCAGTGATATTTATATAAAAAAATAAATAAAAATAAATCTGGCGCATGGGCCAGATTTACTTTAATCTTCCATTTCATTGTTCTATTTAAACAGTACTGGATACAGCTGCTGTAGTTAAGAATATTATGTAAGTTTGTTTTGGTTTTACATCATAGACTCCCTTCTCTACCAAGGGTTAGGACGGTTGCCTCCTTGCGAAGGACTTGTTTGGGCAGATGTAATCGTTACCCTGAGTGCATGCCCTTGCTAACCTCAGACCGTGACGGGGCGCGAACCCTCGACCTGACGCCTCAGAGTTGCGGACGCTACCGCTTGAGCCACGGTGACTACTAAGAATATTATGTAAGTAAATTTGACATTTTTGAAAAAGTAAATTTGATATCTTTGCAGTGAATGATTGGCACGAATTAAGATGAAAAATATCTTACGTAGCCAGGAAGATCATAAAAGGTCGCCCATATATACTTTAAATAAATGAAGGAAGCAAGAATACCTCATCCATGTCCCCTGCAAGTTGTAATGGTTACCTAATTGAAGCAGAGTGAGGGGGGGAATCCCCTCCTAAGTATTTTCCTTTCATAGAATCAAGTGTTACTTGACACAGACACCCTATTTTTAGGGGATTATGGCTTTTGTATATAGAAACAGACTTTAAATTATCTAAGTGACTATTAACTCACTATCACTGAGAAGCACAAAAAGAACACTGAAGAAAAACAGTTTAATTTTCTCAGTCTCAAAATAGGTTGTCGAAATATTTTCTTCTGTAAAATGCTGTTGGGATCAACTGAAAACTAAAATTTTATTCTACAAAGATCACTCAGCTTTTGTAGTACAGTATATTATACCTATCAACCTATAATAAAAAAAAATAAAAAAAAACATATAAGGCTAGGAGGAGAATTAATAGTACGCTTTTTCTAAATGTCTGTGTAAAACATCATTACCGTTGCAGTACAGTGTTCCCCCCCTGTATCGCGTTTCTTGGTTCGCGTTCTCACTGTATCACGTTTTTTTTTTTTTTTTTTTTTTTTTTTTTTTATAAATTATTATTTTATTTTATGGGTATACGCAAAAATATTAAAATACTGAAAAAATAAAAATTTTCAGTATTTTCATTTTTTTATTGAAAATGTAAATTTACGTTACTTTCTGTTATTTATAATGTAAAGGGTGTTTTTTTAACAGTCCAGGGAAGGTTTATACAGTACGTAAACGTAAAAATAATTGTAAAATTCCTATGTATGTCACGTCATCATCACATTCACGGTAAGTCTCCTATCACTTTCATAAAAATTTACGTTGCTTGCTGTTATTTATAATGTGAAGAGTGTTTTATTAACAGTACAGGGAGGGTTTATACAGTACGTAAACGTAAAAATAATTGTAAATGAGTATGTCATGAAATTACCACTTCATTCACCGTAATTTTATCTATCACTTTCATATAAATTTACATTACATGCTGTTATTTATGAAGTAAAGGGTGGTATGTTAACAGTACAGGGAGGGTTTATACAGTGTAAACGTAAAAATAAATTAAAATATCTATGTACATATAGGCTGATCCTACTCCGCGGTTTTCCTGGTTCACGCCGGGTCCTGGAACCGAACTACCGCGATAAGGGGGGGAACACTGTACTACAGATGAAGGGTCTTGTGGACTTGACTAATACTGTCCTGGACAGTTCGATGTTAAGTCTTCCTTCAGTTACGGTTCTCTTTTTATGCCTACATCAACACCGAATATCTAGGATATTCGTTACACATGTATTATTATCCCTTCACATCTGACAAGTCACAACACTCCCCATCTCTGTTTCTCTTTTTTTTTTTCTTTGTGCCCAGGCTTGATGAGGGTAGATTTATTTTTTTTTTTTTGGGGGGGGGCCTGTCCTGGCGTCACAATCATAAAAAAAAAAAAAAATCACTGGCAGTAGGCAATAGAGCAAACAATGAGCTATTCCTATAGTATAAAGGAAGTCGGATAGTTATTCATACTTTTAGTGAATGATTCAAATTATACGCTAAACAAATTTGTAATGAGAGTACCATTTTCTACAGGCTTAGCAATTATCTACACTTTGAAAGCTCAACAAATATGCCCTGTCCCTAGAGTATAAGCCTAGGTGTGGAGTGGCCATCATTCATAGTGGTTTCACAATTCGGTTTTGGGAAAATACCATACAATGGAGTAGGGAACTGAACATGTTCTCTCTCATATAATCATAGTATAAATCAATTTGCTCTCTACTTAAGCGAAATGAGCCTGCTTAAAAGGAATACATGAGTACTGTATTTATCTGATCCATTGGTGGAGGTCAGGGTACCTGGCACCTTGCTCCTCAGGAATCATGTAAAATGAGGATAAGTTCTCCCCCCCCCCCAAAAAAAAGTCCTTACATTACATGGCAACATAAACTGTAAATACAATTTTAACGACAACCCAAGTTTCATAGGATTACCCTTATAACTTCATAAAGTATTGATGTTGCTTACTGATATAAAATACAGGATGCATATTACTTTATCCTAACCCTTTCTATCTACCTCATGCTTCTCACATTCATGGATGTTAGTCCTCTCCTGCACATCCCTGCATCTCCTACTAGGTCTACCTCCAAGTATCCATATTAGCTAAGCCATATCTGTTCAAATCCCCACATTAAACAAACGTATTTAAAAGTATACTATTGATATAAGTATAGCTGCGGGAGCGTAAAGTCAAGATTTCAAGATATGAGTGCAAGAGTAAGAAAGATAAAAACAAGATTGTATACAAGTATCAGACTAAACAAAATATGCTTGTTTGAGCATATACAACCGCAGAGCAGTGTACAAAGGACACCTCAAATACGGAATTAGAGCTATATATACACATATACATAACATATAAACACTACAGCATCTGCAATTTGTAAGAAAAATTCTTAATATACACAAAGAAGACTACATGTTTAAGCATAAACATGCTTAAAATAATTTTCTGCAAATAAAGCAATTATTATTATTATACATGAGAAGTATAAGAATATTTAACTAAAAGAGGAAGCATTATTTTTTTCTCCCTCTTAAATATATAAAAAGGGAATAATGACTCAATCAGTCAATTATAAATTGACCAAAAAAATTCCTATTCAGCATAAACTGGCATTCATATAGTGCTTGAACCCAATGTATCTATATCAGTTACCCATTCACGAGAAGCAACGAATATAACTTGCCTCTTTGACTTTTCCAGAATCTATAACATATACAACATCATTAATGGTGACGCTCGTTTCTGCAATATTGGTTGATAATATAATTTTACGAACTCCAAGTGGTGCTGGACGAAACACTCTCTTCTGATCACTTGACTGTGAAGTATACAATGTAAGTCATGGATTATGTAAAGCCTACAGTTTTTTTATCTATTCAATATCATGTATGAATTTGATGCAAAGTCGTATGATTATGAACATATGCATCTACAAAACTAGAAGGAAATATAAATACAAATATTAACTTCCCCATTATTTCCATTTCAAAATATATTGAAGAACATTGCAGTATGTAATCAAAAGGTTATTTCGTATAGTAACACAGTCACTGAAATAATTTTAAAAACTTATTTATACGCAAGTGTAAGTTTTATGTTGGTGTATCTTGCAAATGTGAACTATTCAATATGTAATAAGCACGAATTGCATTACCTGCATACTAGAATGCAGGCAGAATAGGCAATACTTGCCACCTTCTAAGTACTGCTTTTCTTCCGCAATGATCCGATCTCTAAGTGTGACAATATCATCATAACCAGGTAGAAATATGAGGATTGCCCCTATGTGGGAGGAAAAAAAAACAACATCAAAACTGAATATGTTAAAATTAAAATACAATGTGATTACATCTTGACATCACATAGAAGTTAAAGAGCTTTTGGAAGGTGAAGTTAAGCATACAATCATAATATTCATTGCATGAACACTATAACATTACATTGGGATATTTTTTGTGTTTTTTATGTGTTACAATGAGTCCACATTTCAATGGGGGTAGACATAGACAGGCTGAAGCTGGAAAATTAAGGCTGGATGCCCTTCCTAGCACTCCATTGCAAGATCGACCTCACAAATGTCAAGCTTGTCACTTCCCAACATGTGCGCTCTACTAAATGGCAAAATTAAAGGGAGCATGGAGGGGAATGTGCCCTCCATAGAAGCTTTGTGCCTCTCCAATTGGCAAGGCATAAAATTTAAAAAACTATGACAATTGAGAAGTTAATTGATGAACTGCTCAAATTGTTTTTCTAGTGTGATAGAGTACTGAAGCATGTTTGTTTTAGAAGAACACTTTTTGCAGAACTAAAATAACAGTCATCTTTAAATTTTTCTGCTCTTCAGTGGGCACACTGTCACCAAAGATATCAATGTCACTGACAGGAAGCAGTCTGTTTTAGAACATACAATCAGAATATAGGCCTAAGACTGTATTACCTTGGGAAATTTATCCTCAGAATCTGGCAAAAATAGCCAGAAATTCAGTACTTTGCATCATTAAAGCATGCCCTCTAGGAATGCTCCATATATATGGCACTCACATCTCTTTCCCCCCCCCCCCTAAAAAAGTTGACTGCAACCCTGCCTACCCCCCAGTTGGATCACTCTAGGTTCGACACTGGCTCTACCACTGAGCTACTGAGGCCCCATATACAGAATAAGATATTATTCCCAATATAAATGTTTTCCAATAAGAGCAGCTAACAATGCTGACACAACACCCTGCAAAATAATATACAATCTTCTTATGGGACATAATGTTATATATGTAATACATGCAGATAAAAAATTTCATAGCATCATATTTTGATTCTTCTTATTTTTAGAAGCAGAGTGAGTATCAAAGTTGGACAAGGAGAGAGATATTGGTTTAAGGTGAATGTAAGGTTGTACTTTGGCACCAGAGGCTACCATCAGCGGAGTGCCCACGTTTCACTATGCTGCAATACAAATTATCCATCTTACACAAAAGCAATAATCCCAATAACATGGGGGAAGAATTGTGTTAAATCTTCATCCCCTGTGTTCAAATGTAAGGGATGGGGTGACTGGGTCTTTTGGAGAATGGGATGTACCTTGATTCTGATACAGATGCCTTGCTGCTATATATTATATTCAAATGGAGGTGGACACAGTTTGGAGATGGGGTATAAAAGCTGGATGCCCTTCCCAATGCCCCACAGTGGAATTGAACCCGCATTTGGTAAGATTCTTCACTTGACGACTCATATGCTCTGAGCTACCTGAGCTCTCTCATTCTGTCAAACATACCAGTTTAATATCTCACCTGGAGGCTGGGCTTTGTGAATTTTCATACAGAGAGCATGTACCAAATCTACATCAGCAAAGTCATCTGAGGCAGAATGATTGTATGCATCAAGTATTTTCTTATCCTCAACAGAAAGTTCAGGTGTTGGTATGGAGGCTGCCGTTCCTCTCAATCCTCCCAGTGAAGTTGAGGGAGTACTTTCAGCATTAATTGATAGAAGGTCCACTCCTTCACATGCACTATAAAGAAGAATTTTATTTTTCTAAAGCAACCTAAAACTGACAAATATTATAATTAAATTTTCATATACAAAAGAGCTAATACTTTTAATCTCCAGTGGTATTATATGAGTAAAGACAAGCAGCTATATTACATATTTCAAAAGTATCAATGAAAGTGTTGCAGTTGTCTGCCATTTTATGTGTAACTATCATTCCTCATTTGAATGGGAGTGAACACAGACTGGTTGGAAATGGGAAAATAAGGCTGGATGCTATTCCTAACAATCCTTGGTGGTCTCTACTAAAGTCTGTTGCTTCCCGAACCGATTGCTCTAACCACTGCACTACCACGGTCTCCAAGTAACGAAAGAAGTGTGTCAGTCTATATTAAAGTCGCCTAAGTAATGTAAAGGCTCTGGGAATTTTTAAAACTCTTCTTGCATACAAAAAAGAAGTATATTAATCAACTATTTAAAGACTAATCATTACAGTAAATAACTAATCAACTACTAGTATACACAAACAGAAAGTTATTCACTCTCTGTTACTATACAAGGAGTAGAGGTCAAACAGAAATTTATATTTTCACATTTTGAACATAATATGAATGAAGTATCTGCCAATTTATCAAAATATCAGGCAGAGATGTCACACGAGTACTGGTTGTGAAATAAACATATTTCAAATCTCTAAATGGTTATAAAAACATATATAATTCTTTGAAATACTGTACTCAAAAAAATTTATACTGAAAGAAAAATTGGAACTATTAAAGGAAATAGGGCAACTGTAATTGCTGAATGGTTACCATACATTCCAGCACATATAACATACCTGTAGGCATGCAACAAGTCCAAAGTTTCTTTCTGACCCGTAGATTGAGCCCAGTTTGCAGCAGTCCAGTCGTTAGCAGCTCGCAAGGTGATTGATGACCCTAAAGCTAAAAGCTGCTCCACAATATCCAAGCGTCCTCGTCCAGAGGCTACCATCAGTGGGGTGGCCCATGTTTCACTATGCTGCAGTACAAATTATCCATCTTACACAAAAGCAATAATCCCCATAAAAAGAGGGGTGTCTGAGTCAAAGCCAAGAACATAGCTTTTAGTGGGAGGAAAATACAAAGGAGATTCCCAGTCCTCTTGCTAACCCCATTTAGTTGACTTTTGGGACATGATGGACATCATAGGTATTTATACCTCAATCTACACTTTAAATTATAATTTAATCTACGTCAGTCACACAATAGTCAACAGTGTAGCTGAAGAGTAAGACTTTCACAGCTGAAACTATCATAGAGAAGAAAGAATTCCATCCACGAATTCCCAGCATGCTGTAGGAAGCAAATAAGACATATGGGGTGAGTGAGGGGCTGATAATCCTTCCCTCTCTGTAAAATTCTTTCTGGCCAGAAAACAACTGAAAGAAGTGGCATGGATAGGCATGGTATGTTAATGCCCTGCTACATCAATTCCCTTTTTAAAGTTGTGGACACACTAAGGAGAGGAAACAATACCTTCTCTGCATTCCGCTGCGTATTTTAAAAGTCAAGTAAATGGGAGGGAGCAAGGAGACTGGGATTCCCCCTCCTTTGTAGTCTCCTTGCATGAAGTCAAGTTTTTGCTTTGACTCATTCACCTTTGATAAAGGAGATAATGGGTCTTGTAGCAAAATTGATAATATAAAACAAATTAGACATGTTCAAATTCACATCACAGTCTAAAAACATAGCTTTTCAGCACAAAGACTATATTAAAAAGCTAATAGTAATAACGAACAATACTGCCATTCACAGCATATGAAGAGCAGACTAGCTACAACTATTGGGCTTCGTGGCAAAAGATCCTTGCCCATTAACCTGTGGAAGACCCAAGCAGGGTGGTTGGGAAGAGGAAATTGTTTCAGCCATTTATCTCCAGAGGGCTTAGAAAATTTATCAAAAAAGGTTACCTTCTGATGAATGTCTGTGCTTTGGATTAGCCACCCCCCCTTAAGAGGGGATTGTGGTCATTGTATATGTTTAAGAGTTACTGAAATGTACCTGATAGTCTGGAGACACTTTTTCGGACATAATAAAGTACATCATTTGAGAAAATGCTTCGTCTGAACCAGAAAGAAAGGCATTTTGGATACATTGGTCCATTTCTTGCTTCAAGGTATTATCCATCTCACCAGCTGTTAACAAGAGGGTAATTTTTCATTAGTAATACATTATGCAGTATACATAGTTATTTAGTAAATAAAATATAAATATTATTAAGGAAATGAATGTTAAACCTAACCTATCCAAACAAAATCCAACTTAATCTGCATGGCTTGGTTTTCTTCATTATATATATAGGAACCAAAACATGACTGTGAGTATATTGTTACGATGGGAGAAAAACTTGAAAAAAAAAATTTGATCATGCTTTTTTTGACTTCTTTTGGTGAGGGTTATCCAGCTGACATAGATAGTAGGAAGTAATATTTATGAAAATCAAATTGAAAATTATTTATACAAATTTAGCTTTCATAAATAATGATCGTTCCCCAAAACTTCTCATCTATATGTAACTCAATTTCAGTGAAGAGACAGCGTCTCGCTATCATCAAATCTTACGTCTTTTCACATCAGGGGTCGCTACAGCAGATCAATCATCTCCATATTGCTCTATCAACTGCATCTTCCTCTGTCACACCACACACCCTCATGTCCTCCTCCACCAAAACCACAATCCTAGTCTCTTTTATAGCTTTGGATTTCCTAGATACGTACATATACAGAATAGAATACCAAATGATAGTATTACTACATTAACTGGACACCCCAAACCAAACTATGCATAAATATCCATACCCAGTTAACTTGCCATTCCATCCAGTCACTAAGTGACAATACACATCTGCATACACAACCTCCCGATAATCATCCACCAAAATCCCCTCTTCCTAGTGAAAAAAAGTCCACCATACAGTGAGCACCATACAGTCCTTCTGAGCTATCGGAAGAGGCTTGACATCTCCGTCAGGGATGCATGTCCAGGATATAACATATCACCTCAAACAATCAAGGATACTATGGAAGACTGCACCTCAAACAACCACATATGCCAACAACATTACATACACTCCTCATGAGCTATGTGGAAAAGTACGTGATTGGGAGTGGCCTTCCTTAGGGACTCGGGGCTATTTGGCCAGGTAGCTTAGGGAACAACAACAGTAACATTAAGTGGAAAATATTACTTACTGCTATAATACTTAGTCTGATTAACACTTGAATTTTTATTTGGTGATGAAGTTGGTGCACCTGAGGCAACATTAAGTATAAGTTGAGACAACTTCTTAGTCCAATCAGCTGCTGTTTTCTGTCCATTCTGTCTTTGTTCCAGTTCTTTAAAGGCCTTTGCCATCTCAGCAGTTTGGTAGCTGGTACTAGAAAAAAGGGCATACATCTTTAGGACACCTTTTCCCAAATATAAGCGTTCATATTAAAAGGTCCTGAAGTGGCAACGTCTGTGTGGTAGGTTTACCCTCCGGAGCTGCAATTTTTTCTTTTAGAAGTGTGACAATGGGATGGACAAAGAAAAAGTAGCAATTTAAGGACAAGGCACAAATAAGTGATAAACAATAACAGAAAACGATAGCCTGAAAGAATAGTAAAAGTAATGAAGACCTAAAATTATGGCAGAAATAAGCACCGAGTTGACGACAGTGCAGCTTTTTGAAATAAGAAATGTCATAAGACTTAGGAAAGAAATAAGTAGGAAGAGAGTTCAAGAGTTTGGAAGTAGTTACTGCACAATCCATTCCGCAAGCTACAAATCAACAAAAAGTATGTGTGATGAGGCCACGTGGTGAGGAAAAATAAAATAAAACAAATAAAACTACATAAAAAGGTACAATTCAGATTTGCAATACTGGTACTATACCACTGTAATTTCAAAAATTTAGCAGCAAAGTCTGATTATTAAAAATACATTTGTACCTAGTTTATACTTTTGAAGATAATAATAATAAACGGATTCCATAAACTTTTTTGAGGGTCCATTTTTTTTTTCTTCATACATGCAATGTCAAAGTTTAAAGCACAGGCATTATCTTTAGTTAATAACTATGATCATAATAACAAACAATTTAATTTTAATAGCCTCAAACAAACTAGGGAGAAAATATTAAATAAGAAAACACATATAAATGAAAATATATTTTAAGACTTTTAAACCTTCTTGGACCATTATTATTATTATTATTTTTATCATCCTAAGCCAAGCAAGAAGCTCAGCTGGAAAAAGTCAAATGCTATAAACCTGATGGCTCTAGCTGTGGAATCAACTTGGTGAAGAAAAAGATAAAGAGAAGATATAAAAAATAAATAAAATCCAAGCAGCCACACCAGTGTCAGAAACTTTAGATTCTGAAAAACTGCATATGTTCATATCTCTGCAGATATCACTCCATAGTCCACAAGACTATCACTTATCATATCATGACATGGTATGGTATATCTGTCATATGTATAGAAGTCCATGATTGCCAATACATATACTATAGCCATAATCACCCTCGTGAGGGGGGAGAAGAAGAGTTAAAGCACCCACAATCACCAGAACCAAACATGCTTCAATCACTCCTCTTAGTTCCTAAGGGGAGTGGATACAACAACTCATATTGGATGCACCAGAGCCGTAAAAAGACATGACATAAAAAGCTGTAAATATCATGTATGAATAGAGTACTTACTATTTTAAAACATCTTCCAAGAAATATTCCTTCACTGGATAACATCGTCCAGGAACTGAAAAGCAATGCAGAAAATAATATAACTATGTAAAGACACACCCTAACTTCCGAACTAGTTAGGTTCTAGAATTTCAATTTGTAAGTAGAATTGTTCAAGTTGTGCTTAGTTAAAAAAAAGTAGTGTACACTATATACATATGCGCTACTGTACAGTACTTCTTCATAGTCTAGACACTTACCTACTACATAAAGCAAAGTTTACAGTATTAATGAATTTGATTAAGTTCATAAGATGATATTTTGTAAGTACAATACTGGTTAAGCACCAGAGAGGACTGCAATTATTACACAAGGTTCCAGAACCCTTTGTTCCAGATATCCCTGTTGAAGAGAGTGATGGAGAGCTTCTCCTCCCAAAGACTTAATACCTCTTCTCCAGATATGTCTTCAACAATGAAATACCTTTTGCCTTGGAATATTAGCTGAAGACACTTTTCCAGATAAGTGTCTTTGGCAAAGATTGCTTTCTACTTGGTGTGCCGCACTAATGCTTCACCAACATATGAACTATCCAGAGATATCTTCACTAATATTTAATATTTATCAAACTTTGGAGAAGTAACAAGGCAGAGCAAGTATAGAACTATCAAGCACAAGAAGCTGAAACCTTTGGCCTCTTGTGTAAGAAGAGAGAAATGAAGACACAAACTGGAAGAGCAATCCATACTGAAGGCAGACACAAGCAGATAGATCACTTTTTTGGAGGATCATTGTTATGACCCAAGTTCGAAACCTACAGATGGCAGATATACTTAGCTATCTTCTTGAACCAATGAAATAGGCTCTCTAGCAATTCCAGAGGGTTTACCAAGGAAGACAAACAAGACAATCCTAGATACCACTCTGCACAAGGATGTAACACCAGGAGGGGACATGTCACTATATTGTCTGTCATTGACGGTATGATGTTAGTGCAGAAAGTGAAAGGAGACCATAACACGTTTGGAGATACTGCACTTACAGTCTTTGTAATGGCACTGAAGGACGGAAGTTTTGCTCAAAGGATTGATGTTGTGTTTGATACATATTCTGATCTATCCATCAAATGTTTAGAAAGAAGGCTTAGAGTAGAAAACAATGGGCCAATCTCTCAGAGGATCACTGCTAACCAGCTTGTCCATCATTTTTAAGACAGAGTGGCAACAAAACTAACTTTATAACAAATCTTGTGAACGAATGGAAGCAAGACCATTATAGAAGCAAATATCCCAAAAAGGAAGTGTGATGGTTCCAGATCTATTATGCACCCATGAAGGAGCTGATGGCCGTCTTCTCTTTCATGCTGCACATGCTGTAAAGGAAGGACATCAAGAAGTTCTTATTAGCTCTGATGATACAGATGTGCTAATATTGCTCATGGCTTTCTAGAATATCATTGGTGGTCATATGTATCTGAAATATGGGACAAAGACGCATACAAAGACTGTGTCGATGGAGAGGGTTACTGTAGCATTTAGAGCTGATGTTAGCAAACGATTAATTGGCATGTAGGCTGTCACTGATTGTGACAGCGTAACTGCATTTGCAGGCAAGGGGAAAACAAGTTCATTTAGATTACTGACCAAAGATAAATATGCACTAGAAATATCTATGGAACTTGGCAATGAGTGGAGTCTTTCTGAGGCAATGATGGAGAAACCTGAAGCAGTTACTTGTCAAATCTACAAGCCCAAGACGTCTTGTGTTCATGTGAATGATATGAGTTACAACCTAGAAAGCCATCAGCTACCTCCTAGCACAGATTGCCTTCAATAGCATGCACAACGTACCAATTATCAGGTTGCCATTTGGAGAAGCAGTTTACAGCAAAAAACTCACATTCCAAGTCCTGTAGGGAATGGCTGGAAGCTAGAATGAAATGATGTGGGAGACCAGCTGGTTATTAAGTGGATGGATGGTCAACCTGTTCCTAAAGTTCTGCTAGATGTTGTCTTGCAAGTGTTCCAAAAAGTGTGTTATATCAAAGTGCATCTGTTTGGATAATGGACTAAAATGTACCGACATGTGCAGATTACAAGATTGTGAAAACCGGGTGTCAGGCAGTGAGGATGATGAGGATCAAACACATTTAGAAGTACTGGATGAGTTTGAGGAATACTGTAGTTAAAGTATATTCAAAGGATTTACTGTATATTTTTTTCATATGGAATGTAGTGTTCAGAGCACTTTTAATGCTTACCAGTGTTTTATTTTATTGTAATAATTATTTTCTTCCAATCCTAAATCTACAATTACTTACACCATGTAAAATGTATTATTAACATTATGTTAAATTTTTTTTCCACTGTAGTTTATAATCATGTTTGAAAAAAAACATTATGATTCTAATGTCTTAGGATCCAATGATATCGTATTTTGGATTCCTTTTTTTGTATTAAAAGCACATTTTGAAGTCATGTAAATAATGTAGCTAAATATATAATTATATGTTATATAATGGATATTATGTTGATTAATCAATGGACTGCAATGCTATTTCTGTGGTTTTACTGACATTTCAAAGAACTTAAGCCCGACTTTAGACATGTATCATTTTCTTAAGATTTTTTTTTTTTTTTTTTTTTTACGCTTCATTCATTAACTTTAACATCAAATAACTTTCTTAATATAATAACTACAGATCTCATGCTGGTAACAAAAAATGCTCATAAGCTACAGAATGTGAATTATTAGTCAGTCCATCAATATCAGGAACGATCACCTTACTGTAATGAAAGATATTAAGAGCTATCAAATAAATTCAGAACTCTGAAAATTTAACATGCTGATAACTTAGGTACAGATGATCAGATATTCAAACACGCTATGTTATTCTAAAATGTCCTTTTCTTAAGCTTTATTTTGATATGTAACATGCCCTACTAAAAGTAGTGTATTGTGCCACACAGGAAAGAAAAAACCTCTGTAAGTCACGCAGTGAAAAATCACAAGTGATACCAAAGAAATGGCTGATATCACAGGGAAGGCTAAGAGATATAGCATGCTATCATGCAGTTTTGAAGACTATTGACATATGTCTTTCCGTTAATCACTGTGAGATTTCTTGCACAAATATGGTACCAATCAACCCCCCAGGCTCAAGGACTTATTATGTTTTGGAAAAAATCATATTTGCTTTTCCATGACTTAAATAAGTTCCAAATTACACTATGATTATGTAAATTTCAACTAAAAGCTACACTATTCTAATTTTATGACTCAAATAATACAGTTACATTGCTTAAAGTAATATTAGAACACAAATGAAAACTACTAGGCTACATAAAAGCCTCATAATTACCATTATATCACAAGTATACAAAAAAGTAAAAACATCTTTAAGTTTTAAGTGATATATGGAATGGATGGAGAAATGTTGGAAACCTTTCTGTAATGAAATAATTAGAGTTAGAACTTAGAACCAGAATATAAAAATGTTTTCTTCATAACTGGATTCTTTTTTACGCTTCATGTGTTACTATAAATCCTCCATTATAAAGGTGGATATAGACATGTTGGAGCTGGAGAATTAAGGCTGGATGCCATTTCTAACGCACAACAGCGGAATTGATCATAGGTCTGTCACCACTGGAGTCAATAGCTCAAACCACCGAACTACCATGGTCCCCCTTCTTAATGATTATATACATTATATAAATATGGGTATTATTTGAGATAAATCAATAAGTGCAGATCTAGTAACAGGAAAGCTGAGATACACGATGTAAGAGGAAGAATGCAAAACTTGAGGAGTGAGGTGCATGAATAAGTAGTGAAAAGAGCTCTAGAAAAAACAAATGGAGAAAAAGCAAATTGGTAGGGGTGAAACTGCTACAAACTCTTGGCTGCATGAGGGTAAGGAAGACACGAATTCCAGATAAGCCTTACTGGTGTGGCCTTTTGGGAATAGCTAAAGATCATCAAAAGGTAATGACTGAGGATTACTATTATTTGTGGAGGATGAGTAGATAATATGGTTACCCTGAAGAATATGGACATAAATTTGCTGACAATGATTACCTATATTTCATATAAGGATTTAGAAACATATGACAGGGAAGGTAGGATGGCAAATATGCAAATCTAGAAACTGTAATTGGTGGAAAGAAATCTATTAATAGATATAAAGAGCAACTAAAAGATAGTACAAGTGTAGGAACAGGTTGAGAAGAGAAAGATTTGAGGTGTGGGAGAGTATCACAAGGGAGTATTATAACACCATATCATTTAATGTTTTTCTGGATGACATTATGAGGAGACAAGAATGCTAAGGAGCTAGAAAGATGAAGGCAGATTTGTGTAATTCTTTCCTATTGGACACTGCATCAGTCGCTGATGCAGAGGTAAAACTTCAGAGATTGGTATGGTGTGTGTGAAGAGAAAGTTACAAGTTTATATGGATGACAGCGTAGTGCTGAGAAACAAGTTCATCTATCTATATACAAAAGCCATAATTTCCTTATAAAAACACAAACACTTGACTATTTTGTGGAAATGGTTCCCTCTCTCCACCCCATTTAATTGACATTTATGATATGCTGGAGATCTAGGCAGAGGTATTCTTGCATCCTCTCTCAGGGGGAAGGACACTCAAGTAATAGTAAGGTATGAAGAATGAAGAAGAAACCACATGGATTATGTGACAGAATAAAAGTTTAAACAATACTGAATGGTAGTGAATATACACTGCCAATTGCGAAAGCAATATATTGAAGTAAAGGAGATGAACTGCAATGTTGAAATTTGTGGAGTCTAAGGGTTCCAAAGAGTGAGGTATGAAAGATTTAGAAAGATAAAAAAATATAAGAAAAGTTTAATGGGAAGGGTGGAACAGAGGTGACTTAAAAGATTACACACAAAGATTGGATGGGTAAGTAAAAAAAAAATTGAATAGAGACTTCACAGAGTAGGTGTCTGCACAGGAGGCATGCCTGGAAGGTGGACAAACAGTGTCTGAGGTCCTGTCCAGGAGAGGACTTGACATCTAATAATGTGAGAGACAAGCAGAGATTGAATCAATTGGTAAGTTAATATATAATTAACCTAGATAAGGTCAGTAAATAACACCATGTATGAAGATTGGTGCCAAGGTAAAGGTAAACCAGTTAAATCTGATGTTTAGTTTTACAAGTTGCTCACCCATGAGCTTCGTTTTATTCCCCTCTTACAGTGAGAAGATGAATCAGGATGTATACAAGTATGATTTGAACATGCAAATGAGTAGTTTTATTATGTTATTACTTTTATTATTCCTAATGGATGCGAGTGACCTGCTGACTATCATAAGAGAGAGATTTGTATGTGTAATTATTAATACGGAGATGGTTCACTAGTCTGGACACCAAAGACTATGAAATAATAGTAGAAAACTATTTTAGCTCATCTTTACCATCCCTATGATTGAGTGGTAGGCCAAAAGATACAGGAAAGCTTAACATCAAGGAGGTTTATGTACATGCTAAAGTTAACATTAACCGTGGAAAAATGATATGTATCCTATGTGATAAAAACCAATACTGACACAAAGTACATATAAAGGGATTAGGTTTAGTGGATTAGGGTAATCATCTCAATATCAGTACTGGCACAAAGCATACAGGAAGGGACTAAGATTAGCATATTTGGGTAGCCATCCAAACACCAAAATTGACACAAAGCACATATAAAGGGCTTAGAATTAGGGTATTAGGATAACCATCCAAATATCAGTGTTGACACAAAACGCATATGAAGGGATTAGGTTTAAGGCACTGAGGTATCCATTCAAATATCAGTACTGACAAAGAGCACATATGGAGGGATTATGATTACGGTAAACAGAAAAGAAGTATAGCCTAATTTTGGATTCTTGCTTAGGTACCAGTATGGTCCGAGTCAAATTCAAATCGTGAATATATAAAGGAATTTCTTGAACTTGTGAATATGTAGAGATTTTTCGCATCTGCTAGCTAAGTAACTGGAACGAGGGGGTGTGGGGGGAGTTGCAATGTGAAGAAGCTGTGAGAGTATACCAGCTGCATTAGCTAAGCCTCAGAGCAGAAAATACTTGCCCGTTTACTGTGTAGGTGACCCAAGCAGGATGGTGGTGGGGGAATTATGACAATTCTTTATCACCCAAGGAGCAGAGAGGAGTGTTTGAGGCAGGCTTGGTTTGTTGCGAATGAGTGTGTTTTGACTTGGCCATCCCCTTTCAAGGGGGATTGCAGTCACTGTATATATATATATATATATATATATATATATATATATATATATATATATATATATATATATATATATATATATATATATATATATATATATATATATATATATATATATATATATATATATATATATATATATATATATATATATATGTATGTATACATATATGTACATGAATACATATGTGATAATGAGCAAATAATTGTGATTAAAAGAAGAAACTAGGAATGGGCTTTATTATCTTGCTTCGCTTATTGGTAGTGGCTCTCCTGTTGCTCTGCCCCATTTAATAGACTTTTACGACATGTAGGGGAAAACCCCGAGGAAAGATACAATGCAGAAGGGAAATTGGTTAGAAAATTAAGGGAAGTCTAAAGAGTCTTAGTTCGTGGGCAAAAATATATAATGGAAATCTATACAGTATTTCATATCAATGATGAGAAAAAGATACATTGCAAATGCTACACAAAAAAAAGCCCTTTTCTCCGCATGTCGGTATTCACCTCCTTTCTAAAGGGGAATAATTGTGGCACACGAAAGAGGTGCATAAATAAATAAGTAAATATTCCCTGCCTATGAATATAATCTTGTTGATAACAAGTACTTGTAGACTACAGGCATCATATGAATAAAACTAACGGAATATCAGGAAATCAAAGTATGATAATGCTCTTGAAACTCCATTTTGAGCCCACTGTAGTGTTTGGAAGAGCATCCAATCCTAATTCCCCAGTTTCAACCTGTCTGCATCCACCTCTTTTCATTCTCGAGCATTTATTACCCTTCAGCTCTCTCCATTATGCTTTCAGCATACACATAAGCTTATCGTAGAGTACTTCTCTCTCTACGAATCTTCTTCTCACCTGAATTATATTATTCTTTTAGTCTTGGTAGTGTGGTCGGTGATAACAGATAAGCATCTTCTTTAAAGTGGCTTATTATAACATACACTTATTTAGCACCTCAGAGCTCCCATACCTATAGTTCCTGTCACTATTGATTCCCGCCCCCAAGGGGAAGACTTCTGACTGTGGACGTGACTTCTGCCCCTGGCAAAGATTGAACCCTCACTAACTGGGCTCTGTTGTAAGTCAGTGGTGACGGCGGGTATCGAATGTACTCTCTTCCATATGGCGGCTATAGGCATCTATGAAATGCCGTAGGAAGCGATAGGCATCTATGAAATGAAATGGAGGGGTGTGAGACGTGGTCATTAGGACCCCCTCAAAAGTCGCATGAGAGCGGGCGGGAGGGGTTCCGATTGATGCATCAACACCCTCCCTTTGTCCGGACAGTCTCCAGTATAAAAAGAGGATTCGTGGTACATATTACAACCCAGACCTACCTCAAAGTTGTCAGGCGAAGGTCCAGGGAAATTAGAAGAAGTGATATTGCAAGACCTAGCAATGATGGGTAACTGAGGGGTAGGGGAAATGAAAATCCCCCAAAAAACTAAAGATAAAAATGGGAAAGAAAAAATCCCTATACATATAATAACTTTAGTGACCATGAAATAAAAGATAACTGAAAATCCCTATAATAGAACATTTTAAAACTAACCAAATGAAAGGGTATGGAAAATCCCTGTAAAAAAGAAAATTACATAATTAAGAAAAAAATATTTTCCCCCACGTATTCGAACTGATAAAAATGGGAAAGAAAATGTCCCCACCGTCTTTGACAACAAGTAGTGAAGACAAATATTGTAACTATTTTTTTTTTTTTTTTAAGATAGCTCTAGGTACGTCATAACCTCAGAGTCTCCCTTAGATTTAAGTTTATTAGAATAAGTGTCATTGATCAATTGTGCATGTTGAATTCTATTTTTTTTCTCACTATAACATTTGTTAAATGTTGCAATTTGCAAATATCATAATAAGTTCTTTTCTATTTAAATATTATCATTGTTTTAAGTCATGATTTAATCTTTGTGTTCATTGAGTTCTCCTATCAGTTTGTCCTTAAATAGTAATTACATATTGTAATTGTGAATATTTCTAACTCTTTTCACACCATTTCAACTCTATTCACAACATGGCAAATGTATTGTACTTGCATATATCATGTCCAAATGTATCGTGTAATGTTTGATTAATGAAATAGCTTAATTAGCTTTGTTCTTAAATAATTTTGCAAATGCTTACTAGCTAAATATTGCAATTGTCAACACTTAATTTTGATTTTTTTATTTTAATTACAATGCTTATTATAATGAACATATTTTTCCTTTGTCAGGTTTTTTTTTTTTTTTAGCATAGTGAGAACTATGTTTAAGGGAAGAGTGTTGGAAGCGATAAGGTTGCATGAAGATGTACAAGAATGGTGGACAGAGAATAGTAAGGTGATTTTGAGGGTTGGTGAGAGGTCCTTAGAAAGTCATCAGGAAGGAAACCCCCAAATGATAAAGAGTCATGGTGGTGGAATGAGGAAGTGCAAGAATGGGTGAAGAACAAGAAAGAAGCTAAGAAAAAGGCAGATTTATCAGGCCTGGAGCAGGATAAAGAAGAGTACAAGCAGGCAAAGAAGGAGGCAAGGAGAGCAGTAGCAACAGCAAAGGCAGAGAAATTGAATGAAGTTTATGAGGAGCTGGAAACACCAGAAGGAGAAAAGAAAATATGCCGAATTGCCAAGGCCCGAGATGCTGCAACCAAGGACTTGACCCAAGTAAGACAAATAAAGGATAACTATGGAGTAGTTCTTGCAAAAGAGGATGAAATAAAAAGCAGATGGGAAACTTCTTTTGAAGGATTACTAAATGAAGAGAACCCAAGAGCAGTATTTGAAGATGGACTTCCAAATGAAGCAGTTATAACAGCAGTGGCTAGAAGAGAAGTAGAGCGGGCAGTAAGGAAAATGAAAAATGGAAAGGCAGCAGGACCTGATAAGATGCCAGTGGAGGTATGGAAGAGTCTTGGAGAGGAAGGCATAGATATCTTGTGGGGCTTAATGCAAAAGATCTTTAGTTAGGAAAAGATGCCAGAGGAGTGGAGAGGAAGCTTAATCATCCCAATCTATAAAGGGAAGGGAGACATTCAGGAGTGTGGAAACTATAGAGGTATAAAGTTGTTAAGTCATACTATGAAGATATGGGAGAAGATCATAGAGAGGAGACTCAGAGAGGTAACGACAATTGGGGATGAACAGTTTGGCTTCATGCCTGGAAGAGGGACAGTGGATGCCATATTTGCCTTGAGACAAATGATGGAAAAGCATCGAGAGAAACAGAAAGGACTGCATATGGTCTTTATTGACCTGGAAATGGCATATGATCGAGTACCACGTCAAGAGGTGTGGAGGTGTATTAGATAAAAGGGAGTCCCCGAAAAATATGTAAGAATCATCCAAGATATGTATGAGAGGGCAGAGGCAAATGTTAAGAGCAGTGTGGGCTTGACGAAAAGTCTCTCAGTAATGTTGGCCTGCATCAAGGGTCTGCTTTGAGTCCATATCTATTTGATCTTGTCTTGGATGTAGTAACCCAGGGTATTAGAGATCAGTCTCCATGGTGTATGCTCTTTGCAGATGACATTGTACTGTGTAGCAACAGACGAGAGGTAGTGGGGGAGAAGCTTGAGGAGTGGAGAAGAGTGATGGAGGATAGAGGACAGAAAATCAGCAGGAAGAAGACAGAGTACCTGAGGTTGAGAGATGATGAGGATGGGGAGGTCAGTTTGCAGGGGGAGGTGTGGAAAAGAGTTGAAAAGTTCAAAGTATTTGGGATCAACAGTAGCAGAGGATGATGACCTAGAGTCAGAAATAACCCACAGAATACAAGTAGGAAGGAAGAAGTGAAAGAAAGTGTCTGGGGTGCTGTGTGACAGGAGAATAAGGATTAAGTTGAGGGGTAAAGTGCATAAGACAGTTGTGAGACCTGCGATGATGTATGGAGCAGAGACATGGGCAATAAAGAAGACACAAGAGAAAAAACTGGATGTGGCAGAGATGAGGATGTTGAGATGGATGTGTGGGGTGACAAGAAACGATAAGATCAGAAACGAGGTAATTAGAGGTACCTCAAAAGTTAGAAAAATATCAGATAAGATACAAGAAAGTAGACTAAGATGGTATGGTCATGTCGTTAGGAGGGATGAACAGTATGTTGGGAGGAGGGTGATGGAAATGGATATACAGGGTAGGAGAAGGAGAGGGAGACCAAAGCGTAGATGGATGGATTGCATCAATGACGACCTGAGGTCTAAAGGTTTGTTGGGTGATGAGGTATGGGACAGAAACAAATGGAGAAAACTGGCCAAAAACATCGACCCCACATAAAAGTGGGAAAAGATGTGGACAAAGAAGAAGTTTTTTTTGCATAGTAATTTTGATATTACTGTAATCAGTTTTGATAATTGTATGAGATTGTAATAGTTTCATAAGTTAGTTCCTTAGATAGTTCTGCCCCGGTTTTTGTAAAATAGTGATAGTTAGAAAATTATAAGGCTCTCATGAAAGTAGTTATGCTTAGTCCGAAATATTGGAGATATTTCAGTTTGGTGGTGGGGGGTGTCGTAGGGCATTTCATGGATGCCTATCGCCTCCTACGGCATTTCATAGATGCCTATAGCCGCCACATGGCAGCTATAGGTATCTATGAAATGCTGTAGGAGGCGATAGGCATCTACAAAATGCCCTATGACAAGCTATCAGGCTTTAGGAATTATTAAGTTGAATGTTTCTTCTTTAATATGATTTATAAATGCATTTTGAAGTAAAAAGAATGCCTGACTGCAAGACAAGTTACTACTTATATCAACAGATATAAAAGTACATTCTTATTATAAATATAAGCAAACTAAATAGCAAGCAAATATCTATTTTCTTACCGTCGATAACAGGACAGTTGTTAAAATATTTGGCATACAAGTTAACATCTAGGGCTGCAGACATGAGAATCAGCTTGAGATGTCGAAATTTAGGTAAGCAGTCTCGAAGAACAATTAACAGAAAATCAGTGAATCTATCTCGTTCATGTACCTCGTCCACCAGTACTGTTATGAAGACATTAAGAAGAAATATATAAGAAATAATATAAATAACAATACACCTAACCAATGTTAATAGCCCATTAATACACCTGACTTAATAAATAAAATCTTAAAACATATTTCATGCAAAAAAAAATGTAATTTGATACTTTCTTCTAAGGTGTTGCAGCAAGAAAAGTAACATGCAGTTTAACAATTAAATTTTAAAACTTGTAAGGAACTAGCTTTCCTTGAAGTTATTTTGAAGATACTGTATTGGATAAAAGTGATGTCAAATAATTCTTCAAATATAATTATATATCATTTCAAATCTTCTTTTGGCTGTCTATTGGCAAGCAAAATATTAAGAAAAAGATGGAGTGCCAGACAGATTTCTCGATCCCTTTTGGTTGACTCTGGCAGCTCACAGGTGAAGCAAAAAAGTTATTTTTTCTCCCCAACACTTAAGATTGCATTTCTTCACTATATTCACCATGATAAAGGGCAACTTTGCAAAGAATTTTTTAATAGAGAATATAATTTGTTTAATTTTTGTGCTATTTTCTTCCATTTATTGCAGTCACCCTATTGGTCCAGACAGGAAAATGTAATATATATGACAGAACTTCACTTGACAATTCTGTGATAGTGTGATATGGAGGGGGGTAAACCAGCTTTGGCTGTCGGGCCTTACAGAAGAACATCCTTGCATACTTTCCATGTGAGTGACCCAAGCAAGGTGGCGAGTGGGAATTGTGGAAGCCCTTTATCTTAAAGGAGTTATAATGAGTGCCCTGTGGTGGCGGGCACAACATCAAAGAATAGCCTCAACGTGTTCCCTGCGTGTCGTAAAAGGTGACTAAAAGTGGACGGGGCGGGGGGGACTAGGAATCCCCCCCTTGTATCAACCTCCTGCGAGACGTCAAAGAAGAAGGGGAGTAGAGGGGAGAATAACTTCTCCCCAAACTCTAGTTTAGGGGTGTCTAAATGTGCGTGGTTGTAGTACGATAGAGAGCAAAAGATGTGAGATTGGATATATGTTTGGTAGGAGGAGGATGGATGTATTGGCATTGTGTGAGACGAAGATGAAAGGAAAAGGAGAAGTGGCATTTGGTGATGTGACGGGTAGGGTGTCTGGGGTTGAAAGGGGGAGAGCGAGAGAAGATGTGGCATTATTGCTGAGTGAATGGATGGTAAATAAGGTAGTGGAATGGGAAGACGTGTCACTAGGCTGATGTGGGTGAGGGCTAGGATAGGAAGGGAATGTTGGGTTTTTGTTAGTGCGTATGGGCCAGGATGTGAGAGAAGTGAGGAAGAGCGGGATGAATTCTGGAATGAGTTAACTAGATGTGTGGATGGTCTGAGTAGAAGGAACTATGTAGTTGTGTTGGGAGACTTGAATGCCAGAGTTGGTGATGGAGAGAAAGAAGGTATTGTAGGAAAGTATGGGGTACCAGGTGGGAATGAGAGTGGCGAGAGACTGTTAGATATGTGTGTGGAGCAAGAGTTGGTGATAGGTAATAGTTTATTTAAGAAGAAGTTAATAAATAAGTACACATGGATGAGAGTGGCAAATGGAAGAGTGAAAGAAAGAGCATTGATGGATTATGTGTTGGTAGCAAAGAGCATGGTTGGTAGAGTGAAAGATGTGCATGCATTCAGGGGTGCGGCTGCTGGGATGTCTGATCATTTTTTGGCTGAAGCAAAAGTGGTAGTAGCAAAGGAGTGGGGAAATAGTGTGGGGGGATGTAGAAGGGAAATAGTGAAGGTGGAAGAGTTGAAAAAGCCAGAGAAGAGACAGGAATATCAGGACAGGTTGAGAGTGGCATATGACAGGGTGAAAGAAAAAGAAGTTGGGGAGTTAGGGGAGGAATGGGGGTTGATGAAAGAATGTTTTGTGGGACATAAAAGTGATATGTGTGGAAAGAGGTTTGTTGGAGGTGGCATGAGGAAGGGCAGCGAGTGGTGGAATGAAGGGGTGAAAATGAAGGTGGAAGAGAAAAAGAGGGCTTTTGAGGAATGGCTGCAGTGTAAAAGTAGGGAGAAGTATGAAAGATATAGGGAGAAAAATGTGGAACCCAAGTGGAAGGTAGAGGAAGAGAAGAGGTTGGCAAATGTTAGGTGGGGACAGGATTTTAGTAGGTCATATGAGGAGAATAAAAAGAAGTTTTGGAAAGAAGTGAAGAGAGTAAGGAAGGGTGGATCGAGGATGGAAGAGACAGTGAAAGATGTGAATGGACAGATGTTAAGAGGGAACGATGCAAGGAAAAGATGGGCAGAATATTTTGAGTGCTTGCTGAATGTTGATGAAGATAAAGAGGCAGCAATAGTGGCAGTGGGGAGGGTTCAAGGGCCAGTAATGGGAGATGAAAATGAGAGAGAGATTACAAGAGAGGAGGTGAAAAGGGCATTGTATGAAGCAAAAGCAGGTAAAGCACCTGGAATGGATGGTGTGAGAGCGGAGATGTTGAAAGAAGGGGGTGTGACTGCACTGAAATGGTTAGTGAGACTGTTTAATATATGCTTTATGTTGTCATTGGTGCCAGTGGAATGGGTGATTGCCTGTATAGTGCCCCTATACAAAGGTAAGGGAGATGTGTATGAATGCAGTAATTTTAGGGGTATAAGTTTGTTGAGTTTGGTAGGAAAAGTGTATGGTAGGATACTGGTTAATAGGATTGGGGTTAAGACAGAATATGCGATCGCGGAAGTGCAGAGTGGTTTTAGGAGAGGTAGAGGTTGTATAAATCAGATTTTTATAGTTAGGCAGTTATGTGAGAAATATTTAGCAAAGGGTAAGGATGTGTATTTTTCATTTTTGGATCTGGAGAAAGCATATGATACAGCTGATAGAGAGGCTATGTGGAATGTTTTGAGATTATATGGAATTAATGGGAAATTGTTGCATGCAGTGAAGAGTTTGTATGAGGGCAGTAGAGCTTGTGGTAGGGGAGGGAATGAGGTGAGTGAGTGGTTTCCAGTGAGTGTGGGACTGAGACAGGGATGTGTGATGTCACCATGGCTGTTCAATTTGTATATTGATGGAGTTGTAAGAGAGGTGAATGAGCGAGTGCGTGGTCGAGGTTTGAGAATGGTAAATGGGGATGATAACGAGTGGGAGCTGAATCAGTTGCTATTTGCAGATGATACTGTGGTGGTGGCAGATTCAGAGGAAAAGCTGTGTCAGTTAGTGTCAGAATTTGGAATGGTGTGTGAGAGAAGGAAGTTGCGAGTGAATGTGGGAAAGAGTAAGGTTATGAGGTGTACAAGAAATGAGGATGATGCTGGATTGAATGTTATGTTGAATGAAGAGACACTTGAGGAAGTTAATCACTTTAAGTGTTTAGGCTCGGTTATAGCTGCAAATGGTGGAGTGTAAGTAGATGTGTGTCACAGAGTGAATGAAGGATGTAAAGTGTTGGGTGCATTGAAAGGAGTGATGAAGAATAGAGGGTTGGAAATGAATGTTAAGAACGTTTTGTATGAGAAAGTGGTTGTGCCAACTGTGATGTTTGGATCAGAGTTATGGGGTATGAAAGTAAGTGAGAGACGGAAACTTTTTTTTTTTTTATATGATTGTGACACCAGAACAGGCTAAAAAATAATAAAATAAAGCAGCCCTCATCAGGTCTGGGCACGAAGAATATACAAAATAAAGAGAAATAGAAATGGAGAGTTTAATGACTTGTCAGATGTGAAGGGATAATATGAGGTGGGTAACGAATATACAAGAATATTCAGTGTTGATGTAGGCATAGAAAAAGAACCGTAACTGAAGGAAGACTTAACATCCAACTAAATGTGTTTGAGATGAAATGCCTGAGGAGTATGATTGGTGTATCTCGATTGGATAGGGTTAGGAATGAAGTGGTGAGAGCAAGAACGGGTGTGAGGAGAGAAATTGCAGCCAGAGTAGATGTGAATGTTCTGAGATGGTTTGGCCATGTGGAAAGGATGGATGATGAAAGGCTGCTGAAAAAGGTGATGAATGCGAAAGTTGATGGGAGAAATGCTAGAGGGAGGCCTAGGTTTGGATGGATTAGATGGAGTAAGGAGAGCCCTGAATGATAGGAGGATGGATGTGAGGGAAGCAAGCGAGCGTGCTAGGAATAGGAATGAGTGGCGAGCGATTGTAACGCAGCTCTGATGGGCAACTGCTGTTACCATGGGGCTGCATCTTACAGAGGTAGCCCTGTGGCAGGGGCAGTAGGAGGAGTTGGCAGTTGTGAAGCGACACAGGTTGTGGAAGAGCCGGGAGGATGGGCTGTGGCACTCCAGCAGTGCCATCTGAACGGTCGCTAGCTCCCTCGTCATTGCCCATAGAGCAAAGTAATCCCCTTATTGTTTTCCTTTCTTGATGTTGGCTACCCCCCAATTAAAGGGGGAAACAGCCAAGCTAGATAGATAATGAGTGATGAAGATATATTAAGTTTCAAGTGATAGCGTGTGCTTTGATTCGGACACCCACTTTACAAGGGGGATTGTAGCCATTACTTGTAAATATATACTGTATATGAATCATATTTTACCCCTGACCGGAACTCAAACCTAAGAAGCATAATTACTCTGCCAAGGTGCTAAGAACTTCACCACTGCAGGTTTATGAGAAACAAACCTTACCGCTTAACTGCAATACTAGGAAAGAACGCATTCTATCTGAATGCCTTTTTGTTCATATTACAGCTTCTCCTAATGTCAGCAGTTAAGCAGTAAGGTTTTGTAATTCTTTTACACCTTCAGTGGTGTAGATGATAGCACCTTGGCACAGTAATTGTGTCTTAGGTTTGAGTCCTGGTCAGGGGTAAAATATGATTCATGTTTTCACATATGTTAATGTGTTTATTTGCTTAATATTAATACTTATATAGCTGGGATTTGAATTAAATGCGAAAAACGAAACCACAAGTGAGGTTAAGAGAAGCTGTAATGTGAACAAAAAGGCATTCAGATAGAATGCATTCATTCCTAGTATAGCAGTTAAGCTGTAAGGTTTGTTTCTTTTAGATCATCAGTGGTGTAGTTGATAGCGCCTTGGGACATTAAATATGTGTCTTAGGTCTGAGTCCCGGTCAGAAGTAAAATATGATTCATCTTTTCACATACGTTAATGTGCTTATGTGATTAATACTGTATATATTTAATAACGCACGTGTGATAATGACTTCTTAGTTACATACCACTCTTTATAATAGGTAGATAACTCACTGATATTAGGAGATACTCTAGATGTGTGGCCATGGTGAAAGGCATACTAGTTTTTACTAACTCAAGTATGCTTTCTGTGCATACTACAGCCCACGCAATATACCATGTGTTATTCTCATTAAGAGAGGTAAGAAGGAAAACATAGTCGCCTTACCAATTCTTTCCAAAGCTGCAGTGACTTACATATGGAATGAGTTGCAAATAAGCAGAAAGAGAGGATACAGACATTATTTAGTGTCGAGAAGCTTGTCACAAGATAATGACTAGACAAGAAAAGTACTTAGAGGAGCATAAAAAGCAGTGAGAGTAAACGGAAAGGAAGAGGCAGCAGTAGAAGTACTGTAAAGTAGCTTGAAGCATGAGATAAATACCTTTGAAAACTAAAATGATTTGTATACAAAGACAGAATTCAGGATAATGAATGGATTAACAATATTTGAACTAGTACAGTGTAATAATCTTCTTTCATGACTCCCATTTCTACATCTATGTAGGGTCAGGGTTCCTAATTAGGCTTCCCCATAGTCCTCGAATGTGCTTCTGATGTTATCTCAGCTCTTTCTCTCTTAAATCTTCATTCACACAAACCAACTTCATTAACATAGGCGAAGGATGCAAAAGATTCCCTGAATACTGAGTGAGAGCTGAAAAATGAGTCCTAAAGAAAAATTACATACAATTCAGTTGCTTGGTATGAATATAAATTTCATAACCAAGACACTTACTATGAGTGACACTCGCAAGTGACGAGTCACCTCCCATCAATGTTCGAAGGAGAACTCCATTCGTACAAAATGTTAGAAGAGTTTTTGGTGATAGCCTGAAAAAAATAATTTACAAAAAAAATCACAATGATTAATTATAAAGAAATATTATAACAAAAATAAGTAGATTCTTTTTGTCTACAAACAATTGTAATTATACATTTTACAGGGTAAAATTAACACTGCAAAGAGTAGCTCTATAACAATCCTTAAAAAGAGAGCTCAATTGTATAGCACACGAGTCAGGGAACAACTACTATGGGGCATTATGAAGGGCATCCAGCCTTGATCCCCTAGCTCTAATACGTCTGTGTCTACCTTCATTACAATGAGGATTAACTATGTTACATAAAGCAGTACATTATACCCATCTAAATGTTGCCTCTTCAACAAAATCTTTCATTACATAATTTTCCACATTTAACTTCCTCCATATACACATCACTTACTTCTACAGTTTTTACTTCAGAGCACTTTTCTTTACCAAAGTAAACTTCCCTACGTATAAAATACTTATACACTTGCATAATACAATGGCAGCAGTCCTTTTGTCATGGGGATGGCCGAATCCAAGTAAACACACATTCACCAGATGCTAATATACCTCGATCACTGTACAGTAGCACAGTATAAAATTCTGAAAGTTATATTACCTATTTCTAAAATAAATGTTTAAACACCCTTGGTGGCAATGCACAAGCTTTCTTTACAGTGCCTCTTACATCATACCACACACACACACTTGGAAACAAGTAAACATATGCATTACTCCAAATGTAAAATTCACTAACGTCTTAAATATCTAGCGGCCTATACAACTGCAGGACCTTCCACACAGACTGATATTCCAACAGTAGCTCCCGTCCCTGAATACAGTACCAAAAGTTTTTAATTTTCCTTTCCATCAGTATCAAATATAGCACTGTTCATTTATCTTGCTTGGTCTAAAGTACTCATATTTTTTTTCTACATATTATATATCACTATTCGTCTCCTTTGTGGGGGTAGACTGCATGCCCTTCCCAACACCTGGCAGTGGGTTTGTTCGTAGGTCTGCAATTATAAATCCAAGTGCACGATACAGTATTTCACAAACATCTATACTGTTTATTGACTTACTTGCTCTCCAGCCTGATTTGATACCCTACAGTATACCCCACTTTCTCTCCCCGCTCTGCTGCAACTCTTTCGGCGATTGTTAATGCTGATATTCGTCTCGGTTGTGTGCAAAATATTCTACAAGGTTTTCCAAGTGTTGAAGCCTCTTGAAGCAGCATCTGAGGAACCTATATATGAAAAGAAATATATTACTGACATGAAGAAATATATGATACATAAGTAATAACTTTTAAAATTATGCAATGCCTTATTCAAGAGTTATTTTTGTCTGAAAAGCCAAGAGAAGAAAAAGGAAAAAAAAAAGTTTTCAAAATGTTTTCCATAAATTGCAGGGCAAATCATAATTTGTAATGTTGCATATGCGAGTGGTGAAAACAGCAATTAAATCAATTTTGCAATAAAGAGAAGGTAAACGGTGGGACATTAAAAGAGAATACACATAATTTCCTTTTGACTTTTCTGCAATTCATCCTTAACAAAAGTTTTTAATCTTCAATATTTGTTACAAACAGCATCTACTCCCAAAACTGTCTAAAGTAGCTTTTCATTACATGGAGGAAACCAATATAAACAAGAAACGTATTATGGCAGAGCTTTATATATATATGTATATATATATATATATATATATATATATATATATATATATATATATATATATATATATATATATATATATATATATATATATATATATATATATATATATATATATATATATATATATATATATATATATATATATATATATATATATATATTATTTTTTTTTTCCCTTTTTTTTTTACCTTGGCATTTTCACCCATATTGGGGGGTAGCCAACATCAAAGATCAAGCAAAATAAGACAACGTGTGGTTACACTTCGTTCTTCTAGCAATGACACGGGATTTGGCCAAGGGTTTGGATGGTACTGCTGGAGTGCCAAATCCCATCCTCCTCCCTCTTCCACAACTTACGTCGCTTCATACTACCAAATCCTCTACTGCCACTACCACAGGTTGCCTCTACAAAGCACTCCATGATAACAGCAGATGCTAATCAGAACTGCGTCACAATCATTCGCCACTCATTTCTATTCCTAGCACCCTCACCTGCCTCCCTCACATCCATTCTCCCTATCATTCAAGGCCCTCCTTACTCCAGCCATCCAACCCAACCTAGGCCTCCTTCTAGCATTTCTCCCATCAACTTCTAATTTCATTACCTTCTTCAGTAGTCGTTCATTATCCATCCTCTCTACATGACCAAACCATCTCAAAACATTTATATCTACTCTAGCTGCCAAATCTCTCCTCACACCCATTCTCCCTCACAATTCTTCATTCCTAACCCTATCCAACTGCAATACACCAGTCATACTCCTCAGACATTTCATCTCAAACACATTCAGTTTCCGCCTCTTAGTTTCTTTCATACCCCATAACTCTGAGCCATACATCACAGTTAGCACAACCACTTTCTCATACAAAATTTTCTTAACATTCATTCCCAGCCCTCTAATCTTCATTACTCCCTTCAATGCACCAAACATTTTGCATCCTTCATTCACTCTGTGACACACATCTGCTTGCACTCCACCATTTGCAACTATAACTGAGCCTAAATATTTGAACAGGTCTACTTCCTCAAGTGCCTCTCCATTCAACATGACATTCAGTCTAGCATCTTCCTCGTTTCTTGTACACCTCATAACATTACTCTTTCCCATATTCACTCGTAACTTTTTTCTCTCACACACCCTTCCAAATTCTGTCACTAACTGACACCGCTTAATCTCAGAGTCTGCCACCACCACAGTAGAGTCTGCAAACAGCAACTGATTCAACTCCCACTTATTTTCATTCCCATCTACAAGCTTCAGTCCGCCACCAAGTACTCGAGCATTTACCTCTCTTACCACTCCATCCATATATAAATTGAACAGCCACGGTGACATCACACATCCCTGTCTCAACCCCACTCTCATTGCAAACCACTCACTTACTTCATTCCCCATCCTGAAACAAGCTTTACTGCCCATATATAAACTCTTCACTGCTCGTAATAATCTACCATCAATTCCATATAATCTCAAAACAATCCACACTGCATCTCTGTCAACTCTATCATAGGCTTTCTCCAGATCCAAAAATGTTAAATACACATCCTTACGTTTTGCCAAATACTTCTCACATATCTGCCTAAGTATAAAAATTTGATCTGTATATCCTCTACCTCTCCTAAAACTGCAATAACATCTTCTGTTTTATCCCTAATTTTATTCATCAGTATCCTACCATACACCTTTCCTACCACACTCAGCAAACTTATACCCCTAATATTACTACAGTTATGTATATCTCCCTTACCTTTGAATAGTGGCACTATACATGCAATTACCCAGTCCACTGGCACCAATAACAACATAAAACATATATTAAACACTCTCACCAACCATTTCAATACAGTTACACCCCTCTCTTTCAACATTTCTGCTCTTATATCATCCATTCCAGGTGCTTTACCTGCTATTGTTTCATTCAATACCCTCTTCACCTCCTCTCTTGTAATCTCTCTCCCATTCTCCTCTCCAATTACTGGAACTTGAACTCCCCCTACTGCTACTATATCTGCCTCTCTACCCTCCTGTACATTCAGCAACTCCTCGAAATATTCAGCAGATCGCTTTCTCGCATCGTTTCCTTTTAACAACTGTCCATTCAAATTTTTTATTGTCTCTTCCATCTTCGATCCACCCTTCCTGACTCTACTCTCTTTTCGCTTCTTTCCAAAACTTCTTTTTATACTCCTTATAAGACCTATCAAAATCCTGACCCCATCTAAAATTTTATATCCTCTTCGCTTCATTCACTTTCCATTTGTTTTCCATATTTTTCTCTCTTTATCTTTCATACTTCTTCATACTGCAGCCATTCCTCAAATGCCCTTTTTTTCTCTTCCACCTTCATTTTCACCCCTTCATTCCACCACTCATTGCACTTCCTCATGCAACTTCCAACAAACCTCTTTCCACAAACCTCACTTGCATGTCTCACAAAATTTTCTTTCATCAACCCCCCATTCTTCCTTTAACTCTCCAGCTTCTCTTTCTTGCACCGTCTCATAAGCCACTTTCAACCTTTCCTAATACTCCTGCTTTCTTTGTCATTATAAAATTTTCAATCTTCACTTCTTCCCTTCTACAACCCACCAAGGAACCAAAATAGGCTTGAAATTTATGAGGAAAGTCATATAGGTACTATTGAAGTCATAAACTCAGTTGTTAACATGGCACGGGAGAAAAAATGTAGGATTTTGATTATGGGAGACTTTAATCATAAAGAGATAGATTGGATAAATCTTGACCCACACAGTGGTGAGGACTCATTTGGGGCAAGATTCCTAGATTGCGTACAAGGGAATTTCCTACACCAACATGTAATGGAACCAACAAGAGCCAGGGGTGGGGATGAGCCATCACTACTTGATCTAGTGTTCACAGATAATGTGTTGGATATTGAAAATATTGAGTATGAACCACCAATTGGAAAGAGTGACCACTGTGTGTTGTTGATGGAGTATATCATTGAAGATATTCTTCCTGAGAGTAGAGGCACTGAGGACATGAGGAGGAACTATCCGAAAGGAGATTACATCAAAATGAATGAGCTTTTTGCAGTTATTGACTGGAGAACCTTATTTTACAACAAATCTGTACAAGAAATGTATGACATCTTTTGTGAGAAATATGGGAAGATAGTAGATTGCTGCATACCTGTCACCAAAGTAGGTGTAATTCATGCCAGAGAGAAATGGTTCGATAATGGGTGTAAAAGAGCTAAGGAGTGGAGAGACAAATGCTGGAAAAGGTATAGGAGGAGAAAAAACATAAATGCCTGGCAAACCTACAAAAGAGCAAGAAATGACTACCTAAGTAAAAGGAGAGAGGCAGAGAGAGATTATGAGAGGGACATCACCAGGAAGGCTAAAGAAAATCCCAAGCTTTTCCACAGCTTTATCAGAGGAAAACTGAAGGTAAAAGAACAGGTTTTAAGGCTAAAGAGAGCGGATGGAAGCATCAGTGAGACGGACGAAGAGATCTGCAAAGAATTGAACAAGGAGTTTCAGTCAGTATTTACAGTAGAAAATACCCCACCCCCTCAGATTGCAGTGATAGAAGCTCAAGGGCCGGTATTAGAGAACATCAACCTTACAGCCACAGAGGTATGCAAAGCGCTGATGGATTTAGATGTTCATAAAGCTACAGGTCCTGATGACATATCCCCTCATGTGCTTAAAAAATGCACAAACACAATATCAGTGGCACTAAGTATCATATTTAAGGAGTCACTGGAGTCGGGGGAGATTCCAAGATGCTGGAAACAAGCAAATGTGATACCTATCTTCAAAAAGGGAAGGAGGGATACGGCTCTGAACTATAGACCAGTTTCCTTGACCAGCATAGTTTGCAAAGTTATGGAGAAACTACTAAGGAAACATATCTCTCTTCACTTGGAATCCTTCAACTTTTTGTCAGTGAGGCAACATGGCTTCAGAGAAGGAAGATCAACAGTAACAAACTTATTAGAATTTTATGATGAGGTAAGCCAAATCTTACAGGAAAGAGAGGGCTGGGCAGATTGCATATTCCTAGACTTCCAGAAAGCGTTTGACACTGTTCCACATGGGAGACTTATTAGGAAGCTGCAATCAATGGCTAGAATAGGTGGAAATGTCTTGGAATGGATAAAAACTTACTTAGAAGGAAGGGAACAGAGGGTTAGAGTAAGACACTCAGTGTCTGAATGGAGAAGAGTTAGTAGTGGAGTTCCACAGGGTTCAGTTTTAGGGCCACTTTTGTTCCTTGTATATGTAAATGACCTACCAGAGTCTGTAAATTCATTCATGAATATGTTTGCAGATGATGCAAAGATTGTGAAGAAAGTAAAAAACGAGAACAATGGTAGAGAACTTCAGGAGGATCTAAATAATCTGCATGAGTGGTCAGAAAAGTGGCTAATGAAATTCAATACCTCAAAATGTAAGGTAATGAGAATGGGTACAAGTGCAAGAAGGCCCAAGCTTGACTACTCGGTGGCTGGAGTACAACTTCAAGAGACAGAAAATGAGAGAGATCTAGGAGTAAACATACTGGCAGATTTGTCTCCAGAAATACATATAAATGGCGTAGTAAGGGCAGCATATGCATTCTTATCAAATGTAAGGGTAGCCTTCAGGCACATGGACAAGGAAATGTTCAGAAATATTTATGTAACCTATGTGAGGCCAAAACTCGAATATGCAGCCCCCTTTTGGAATCCGCACTTGAAAAAGCACATAGCTAAGCTTGAAAAAGTTCAAAGACATGCCACGAAACTGGTGCCAGAAATACGCAATCTCGGTTATGATGAGAGGCTGAGGGAATTAGACTTGCCATCACTCGAAGCTAGAAGAGTAAGGGGGGATATGGTGACAGTCTTTAAATTCCTTCATGGTTATGATAGAGTGGATAGGGATCGATATTTCGATATGGCTGGCTCTAGAACTAGAGGTCATAGTTTGAAGCTTCGTAAGAAAACTTCTTTGCAGGATGTAAGGAAATACTTTTTCAGTGTAAGAGTAGTTGATAATTGGAATTCGCTAAGCGAGGAGGTAGTTAATGCTATCTCAATCCATAGTTTTAAGGACAGGTACGATAAGTATCACTAAGTCTAAAATGGAACCGATCAGGAGACGGGAAGATACGAGCTTTGGGCTCTTTCCCGTAAACACAATTAGGTAATCACACTGTTTCCCCACTCTTTTGCTACTCCCACTTTTGTTTCAACCAAAAAGTGATCAGATATACCAGCAACCACGCCCCTGAACACATGCACATCTTTCAATCTACCAACCACTCTCTTTATTATCAACACATAATCCATCAATGCTCTTTCTATCACTCTTCCATTTGCCACTCTTATCCATGTATACTTATTTCTCCTTTTCTTTTTTAATAAGGCATTTCCTATTTTATATATATATATATATATATATATATATATATATATATATATATATATATATATATATATATATATATATATATATATATATATATATCGCGGTTCACCTTTAGCGAATTCAGTGCATTGCCGATTTTTAGGGCAAGCAAAAAAAAAATTTTTTTCTTTTTTAATTGTGCTACCAGGACGGGCCAAAAAATAATAAAATAAAACAGCCTTTATCGGGCCTGGGGACGAAAAACACATAAAGTAATGAGAAACAGAGATGGAGAGCGTAATGACCTGTCAGATGTGAAGGGATTATAATAGATGTGTAATGAATATCCAATTCTCTGCTGGGTTTTAATATATTTCTGCATTACTTTCATGATGTCTATTCCAAAAATTCTCCTTAGATCGTATTATTATTATTATTATTATTATTATTATTATTGGCGACAATAATTTTCCTTTGATGATGATTGTGGAGATTATTATGATGATTATTATTATTATTATTATTATTATTATTAAGGGCTCATCAATGTTTGTACGTCTGTTGGTTTATTTACTTTAATAACTGAGTACAGTGCTCCTCCCTAGTTGGCTGGGACAAAGGAAGTTTAGGGGGTTGGGTAGAATAGAATGTTGGGGAGAGAGAGAGAGAGAGAGAGAGAGAGAGAGAGAGAGAGAGAGAGAGAGAGAGAGAGAGAGAGAGAGAGAGAGAGAGAGAGAGAGAGAGTGTGTGTGTGTGTGTGTGTGTGTGTGTGTGTGATTACCTAATTGTGTTTACGGAAAGAGCCCAAAGCTCGTATCTTCCCGTCTCCTGATCGGTTCCATTTTATACTTAGTGATACTTATCATACCTGTCCTTAAAACTATGGATTGAGATAGCATTAACTACCTCCTCGCTTAGCCAATTCCAATTATCAACTACTCTTACACTGAAAAAGTATTTCCTTACATCCTGCAAAGAAGTTTTCTTACGAAGCTTCAAACTATGACCTCTAGTTCTAGAGCCAGCCATATCAAAATATCGATCCCTATCCACTCTATCATAACCATGAAGGAATTTAAAGACTGTCACCATATCCCCCCTCACTCTTCTAGCTTCGAGTGATGGTAAGTCTAATTCCCTCAGCCTCTCATCATAACTGAGATTGCGTATTTCTGGCACCAGTTTCGTGGCATGTCTTTGAACTTTTTCAAGCTTACCTATGTGCTTTTTCAAGTGCGGATTCCAAAAGGGGGCTGCATATTCGAGTTTTGGCCTCACATAGGTTACATAAATATTTCTGAACATTTCCTTGTCCATGAGCCTGAAGGCTACCCTTACATTTGATAAGAATGCATATGCTGCCCTTACTATGCAATTTATATGTATTTCTGGAGACAAATCTGCCAGTGTATGTGTGTATGTTTGTATGTACGTGTGTCTGTGAGCGTGTGTGTGTCCAGCTTAAATTATTTCCGTTCCATTCTACAGTAGTCTCTCTCTCTCTCTCTCTCTCTCTCTCTCTCTCTCTCTCTCTCTCTGTCAACATCTTTCCCCATTTATTGTCGTCATCTTTCATTTCCTCTTTCTCATTTCATTTCTTCTTCCCCTGTTTTTTTCTTCTCTACTTTGATGGCAAATGGATGCATCCCTTTAAAGTTCCATACGGATACGAAGAGAGAGAGTGAATTTGAAACGGAGGGAAGTTTATTATTAGATTTCTCTCTCTCTCTCATTTTGTTGACTCCTCGTTTCCAATCTCAGCTATGTAGCTTCCTTTAAACATTAACTTGCTTCTTTTATTTTTTATATCTTTTTTTGTTCATCTCTGTATATATGTCTTTCTATCTATCTAGCTGTCTTAGTTTATCATATAGTATCCTTTGCTTAGTTAGTACTCTATTATCTCTATACAAAACTGAAACAAACTTTTTTTTAGTGTACTTCTCTAATTTTCTATATTATAATAATAATAATAATAATAATAATAATAATAATAATAATAATAATTATAATAATAATAATAATAATAATAATAATAATAATAATAATAATAATAATAACAATTATAATAATAATAATAATAATAATGTCTACTTATAAGTCACTTTTATTCATATAAGAATAACCATTATACAAAAATGGAAATAAATGTTTATTTGTTTGTTTGTTTGTTTGCCTCCGTATCAGCTGATACTTATTCAGGAACAATATCTTACTCATAAAATATTTATTTACTCACCCTATTTGGGGTTTATCTAGTTTTCAAGATTAGAGTATTATTAATATTACTTGGTTCTAAACATTATTCTATCTATCGACCAATGTGCACGAAATCTTAATGTAAATAAAGTCTGCTGAGAGAAATAGAAAACGTATACGATTCATTCAAAGAAAACGTATATCGTACTGTACATGGGAAACTTAAATGAAATATATAAATTTTCTACACGCTATTTCAATGGAAATAAATGTTTATTTGTTTGTTTGTTTGTTTGCCTCCGTATCAGCTGATACTTATTCAGGCACAATATCTCACTCATAAAATATTTATTTACTCACCCTATTTGGGGTTTATCTAGTTTTCAAGATTAGAGTATTATTAATATTACTTGGTTCTATACATTATTCTATCTATCGACCATGATGCACGAAATCTTAACGTATATAAAGTCTGCTGAGAGAAATAGAAAACGTATACGATTCATTCAAAGAAAACGTATATCGTACTGTACATGGGAAACTTAAATGAAATATATAAATTTTCTACACGCTATTTCAATGACAATATTATATCGAAAGTTTGTTTGCTGTTTGTTCTTAATGCTTTTTTCCAATCTTCATAATATCATGTTTATATAAAATTATGCTTGCACGCTGTTATTAATAAAGTATAGTAAAGGTGGTTTGTTAATGGTGCAGGGAGGGGTTTATACAGTAGAGGTAAAATTAAATGTAAAATACCTATGTGTATATTGTGATCATACTTCGCGGATTTTCACCTATTGCAGGCGGTCCCGGAATCAAACCCCAGCGATAAACGAGGGAGCACTGTGTATATATATATATATATATATATATATATATATATATATATATATATATATATATATATATATATATACAGTGATCCTTCGCTCTATCGCGTTTTTTCCCTCGCGAATTCACTGTATCGCGATTTTTTTGGGGTAATTTTTTTTTTCTTTTGGTGGGTATATGCAAAAATATTAAAATATTAAAAGAATAAAAATTTTCAGTACTTTCATTTTTTTTAATGAAAAAAAAATTTCATTATTTAATTGATAAAACAAATTTATTTCCCAGCCTACGAATAATAACACAGTAAGAAATAGTAAAAAAAAACATAAATTTGAACATGTAACTCTGCACCATAGAAAGTACGATACCGGTATCAGCGTTTCGGAAAACGCAAAGGGTCGCACCTATGTGAGCTAGCATATATTAAAATTCCAAGTAGTTTCATGATTTTATTGATAAAAAAACGAATTTCTTAGCCTAAGAATAATAAAACAGTAAAAAATAGTAAAAAACATAAATACTATCAGTATTGCACCATGTAAAATACGATACCGGTATCAGCGTTTCGGAAAACGAAAAGGGTCGCACCTCCGTGAGCTAGTACATATTGAAATTTTCATTATTTTATTGATAAAACAAGTATTTCCTAGCCTAAGAGTAATAAAACAGTAAAAAATAGTAAAAAACATAAATTTAGATATATAACTCACAGTATTGCATCATGTGAAATACTGTACTGTCCGATGGCGTACAATGTATTGGGGTCGCACCTACGTGAGCTAGCATATATTAAAATTTCCAGTAGTTTCATGATTTTATTGATAAAAAAACGTATTTCTTAGTCTAAGAATAATAAAACAGTAAAAAATAGTAAAAAACATAAATACTAACAGTATTGCACAATGTAAAATACGATATCGGTATCAGCGTTTCGGACAAAGGCTCGCACCTACGTGAGATAGTTCATGGAATGCTATTGGCTGAAAGAGTGAGAGATCTGTATCACGGGGTCTGATTGGCTTTTTCATTGAAGTTTGGTTCTCCCACCATCTTCCATTGTCTCGCCTCACTCGTTCAGTCTAACTCACGTGTGCGCCGTTCTCGTTGTGCTAATTAATACGTTTTGCTTGTGATTTTTTTACTCGTGTATTTTAACCTTTGCAATGCCTCCTAAGCATCCTTCATCTTCTAAGGCTTCTGGTAGTGAGCCTAAGCGGCAAAGGAAGATGTTAACCATAACAGATAAGGTGAAACTCTTAGATATGCTGAAAGAAGGAAAAAGGTTTACGGATGTCGGCCACTATTTTGGCCTCAATGAATAACAGCCATATAGCTGTTATTGGCTGCGGAATAATTTCCACTAGCGTCTACAAACGTCATTACCACCTCATTCACAGTAAATTTACCTATCACGTACATATAAATTTAAATTGCATGCTGTTATTTATAAAGTAAAGGGTGGTTTTTTAACAGTGCAGGGAGGGTTTATACAGTAAACGTAAAAATAATTGTAAAATACCTATGTACATGAGTATGTCATGTCATTACCACCTCATTCACAGTAAGTTTATCTATCACTTTCATATAAATTTATGCTTGCATGCTGTTATTTATGAAGTAAAGGGTGGTTTGTTAACAGTACAGGGAGGGTTTATACAGTTTATACAGTGTAAACGTAAAAATAAATTAAAATATCTATGTACATATAGGGTGATCCTACTTCGCGAAAATTCCTCTATCGCGCCGGGTCCCAGAACTGAACCTTCGCGATAAACGAAGGATCACTGTATATATATATTTATACACTAATCCCTCGCTATATCGTGATTCACCCCCAGGGAATTTAGTGCATCACGGAGTTTTTTGGCGAGCATATGTATTTTATATCGCAGATTTTTTGGGTATATGCGGGAATCCACGATGTGGAAATATTAAAATTTCCAGTATTTTCATTATTTTATTGAAAAAAAAAAGTATTTCGTAACCTAAGAATAATAAATCAGTAAAAAATAGTAAAAAAATACATTTAAACATGTAACTCACATATAAAATACGATATCGGTATCGGCGTTTTTGAAAACGCAAAGGGTCGCACCTACGTGAAATAGTACATTAAAATTTCCGGCATTTTCATTATTTTATTGATAAAAAAAAGTATTTTCTAGCTTAAGAATAATAAAACGGTAAAAAATAGTAATTTTTAAGATTTTTTTTATGTAACTCACATTATTGCACCATATAAAATACGATAAAGGTATCGGAGACTTGGAAAATGCAAAGGGTTGTACCTACGTGAGATAGTACATGGGATGCTATTGGCTGATGGGTGGGAGACAATGAATCATAGAACTGTGTTCTGTATACCGGGGTCTGATTGGCTTTTTGATTGAACTTGATTCTCCCAGACTCTTCCATTGTCTTACCTCACCCATTCAGATACTCAAGTGTGCGCCGTTCGCGTTGTGCCTCTTAATACGTTGTGCTTATGTTTATTGTGAAACTTTTGCGTGTGTAATTTCAACCCCTGCAATGCCGCTTAAGCGGCAAAGAAAGATGTTGACCATAGCAGATAAGGTAAAACTGTTAGATATGCTGAAGGCAGGAAGAAGTTTCTCGGCTGTCGGCCGCCATTTCGGCATCAACGAATCTATGTTCGCTACATCAAGAAGGACGAGGCGAATATCAGGAAGACAGCAACTCTTACTTTTAACAAAACTGCAAAGAGGGTCGTAACACCCCGCAATAAGATAATAGTGCGGATGGAATTTGCTTTGGTCCTGTGGATTGCTGATTGCAGGAAGAAGACCATCAGCTTAGACACCAGTATCATACAAAGGCGAAGAAGCTGTATGAGACATTTGCTACAAACGAACCAGACGACGACAGTGGCGACCGTGAGGAGGAGAAGAAAGCACATCGGACTGGTTTTACCAATGTTTTATCCCTCAGGTCAAAATTTATCTTGCGGATAAGGGCTTTGAATTTAAAGTCCTTCTTTTGATGGATAATGCTGGTGGCCACATAGAGTTCCTGCCACCGAATACGACATCACTGATTCAGCCTATGGATCAAGGCGTTATTCGCTCGTTCGAGGCCCTCTACACACAAAATGCCCTGGCGAACCTGGTTGACTCCATGGATGTGGAAAGAATTTGCACTGAAGGCATACTGGCATAACTACACGATTGCTACACGCCTTCAAAATATTCAGAACGCAATCAAAGAGATGAAGCCAGCCACAATCAATGCCAACTGGAAGAAATTGTGGCCCGAAGTCATCTACGACTACAAGGGATTCGCTCCTGACGAAATCCATAACTAGGGAGTTGCGAAAGCTATGAAGTTGGCTGCATTGCTAGAAGGAGAAGGCTTTAATGGTATGACATACGAAGACGTCAATGAACAAATTGACTGCCACTTGCAGCCGTTGCCTGATGAAGACTTGGAGGAAACGACAAAATCAGCCAGCAAAGAAGAGGTTGAACAACAACAGGAGGCGCACGATGAAGTCGAAGAACCTGGCCTTACACTCAAACAGCTGGCAGCCATGTATAACATGGCCAAAAAACTCTAACAACATTCACAGGAGTATGACGATGATATGATTCGTTTGGTGCACTTCTGCAATATTATCGACGATGCCATGACTCCTTACAAGACCATCTTCGCACAAAAGAGTAACAGAGACAGCAACTCCCAAGTACAAAGTTCTTCTCTCGCAAAAAGCAGCCATAAAGCTGTCATTGGCTGCGAAGTATGTAAACGTCATCATCACGTCATTCACGGTAAGCTTACCTATCATGTTCATATATATTTACACTTGCACGCTGTTATTGATAAAGTAAAGGGTGAGTTGTTAACAGTGCAGGGAGGGTTTATACTGTAAAGGTAAAAATAAATGTAAAATACCTGTAATAAATATGGTGCTGCTACTTCGCGGATTTTCACCTATCACGGGTGGTCCCGGAACCGAACCACCACACTAAACGAGGGATCACTGTGTATATATATATATATATATATATATATATATATATATATATATATATATATATATATATATATATATATATATATATATATATATATATATATATATATATATATATATATATATATATATATATATATATATTTTACATTAATTTTACCTTTACTGCACTGTTAACAAACCACCCTTTACTTTATTAATAACAGCTCACAACCATAAATTTATATGAACGTGATATCATGAAAATTGAAAAAAAGTATTAAGAACAAACAGCAAACAAACTTTCGATATAATATCATCAGGGAAATAGCGTGTAGAGAAAATATATATTTCATTCAAGTTCCCACGTACAGTATTATACGTGTTTTCTTTGTAAAAAATTTTATACGTTTTGTTTTTCTCTCAGCTAACTTTATTTACATTAAGATTTCGTGCAGTATGGGCGACAGATAGAATACTGTTTAGAACCAAGGAATATTAATAATACTATAATCTTGAAAATTAGATAAACTCCAAGTAGGGTGAGTAAATAAATAATTTATGAGTAAGATATTGTGCCTGAATAGGCATCAGCTTATACGGAAGCGGCAAAACGTAGTGGTTAGAGGTTCATTCTCTCGCATCCTCCTCCTCTTCTAACGCTTAATGAGATCAAATATTATGAAGAAATTTGAAAAAAAGGATTAAGAACAAACAGCAAACGCAGATAGATTCGTTTTCCCACATCCTCCTCCTCTTCTACCGCTCAACGCGATCGAATATTATGAAGAGAATTGAAAAAAAGCTAAGAACAAACAGCAAACAAACTTTTGATATAATATCGTCAGGGAAATAGCGTGCGAGGGTGTATCAGCTGATACGGAAGTGCCAAAACGTTTGCAGATAGAGGTTTGTTCTCCCACATCCTCCTCCTCTTCTACCGCTTAATGCGATCGAATATTATGAAGAAAATTGAAAAAAGGCATTGAGAACAAACAGCAAACAAACTTGCGATATAATATCGTCAGGGAAATAGCGTGTGAGGGTGTATCAGCTGATACGGAAATGCCCAAACGTTTGCAGATAGAGGTTCGTTCTCCCACATCCTCCTCGTCTTCTACCACTTAATGCGATCAAATACTATGAAGAGAATTGAAAAAAAGCATTAAGAACAAACAGCAAACAAACTTTCGATATAATATCGTCAGGGAAATAGCATGTAGAGAATATATATATATATATATATATATATATATATATATATATATATATATATATATATATATATATATATATATATATATATATATATATATATATATATATATATATATATATATATATATACAGTAATCCCTCGTTTGTCGCGGGGGTTCGGTTCTGGGACTGGCCGCAATAGTTGAATTTCTGCAAAGTAAGAACTTAAAAAAAAATATATTTTTTTTTTCATTTTTTTTTTTTTTACACTTCTTCCACGAGTACAAAGAGGATTACGATAATAAAAGATCATCATCATCATTATTTTATATATATATATATATATATATATATATATATATATATATATATATATATATATATATATATATATATATATATATATATATATATATATATATATATATATATATATATATATATATATATATATATATATATATATATATATATATATATATATATATACATATATAGTATATAAAGTATATATATAAAGTATATATATATATATATATATATATATATATATATATATATATATATATATATATATATATATATATATATATATATATATATATATATATATATATATATATATATATATATATATATATATATATATATATATATATATATATATATATATATATATATATATATACACAGTATATATATATATATATATATATATATATATATATATATATATATATATATATATATATATATATATATATATATATATATATATATATATATATATATATATATATATATATATATATATATATATATATATATATATATATATCACAGTATATATATATATATATATATATATATATATATATATATATATATATATATATATATATATATATATATATATATATATATATATATATATATATATATATATATATATATATATATATATATATATATATATATATATATATTATTTATTATCCTACTAGGAATCCTGTTCCATGCATGATACTCTACGGTATTACCAAGCCAATTTTCACCAATTTCCCCTCTGAACCTATATTTATCAAGCTTAAATACATTACTCATTGCGAGTTCTGGTTTGATCATGAATTTTTAAAACTTTATTAATTATCACCCTTGTAATGACCTGTCAGATGTGAAGGAATTATAAAAGATGTGTAATGAATATCCAGCTCTCTGCTGGGTTTTAATATACCTCTGCATTACTATCATGATGTGTATTCCAAAAATTCTCCTTAGATCTTATTATTATTATTATTATTATTATTATTATTATTACTTTTAACAATAATTTCCCTTTGATGATGATTGTGGAGATTATTATTATTATTATTATTATTATTATTATTATTATTATTATTATTATTATTATTACGAATTTGTAATTAAACCATTATTTGTACAATAAATAATGTAGTTTTGGTTGAATGAACAAGAGTTAATTAAAGATGCCTCTCTCTACAACATTCTATTCCACCCAACCCCCAACACTCTCTTTGTCCCAGCCAACAGATGTACAAACAATGATGAGCCCTTAATAATAATAATAATAATAATAATAATAATAATAATAATAATCTCAATTATCATCATCAAAGGAAAATTATTGTTGCCAATAATAATAATAATAATAATAATAAGATCTAAGGAGAATTATTGGAATAGACATCATGAAAGTAATGCAGAGGTATATTAAAACCCAGCAGAGATATGAATATTCATTACACATCTTTTATAATCCCTTCACATCTGACAGGTCATTACACTCTCCATCTCTGTTTCTCTTTACAGCCTGATAAAGGCTGTTTTACTTTATAATGTTTTGGCCCATTCTGGTATCACAATAATCTTTGAAAAAAAAAATTAAAAAATAAAAATAAAAAATCCGCGATACAGTGAATCCGCGATAGGTGATAGAGCGAGGGATTACTATATATATATATATATATATATATATATATATATATATATATATATATATATATATATATATATATATATATATATATATATATATATATATATATATATACAGTGTTATCCCGGTTATTCACGTTTCTTGATTTGCGTTCTCACTCTATCGCGGTTTTTTTTTGGATAAATTATTATTTTATTTTATGGGTATACGCAAAATTATTAAAATATTGAAAGAAAAAAAATTTCAGTATTTTCATTTTTTTATTGAAAAAAAAATTTTCATTATTTAATTGAAAAAAAAATATTATTTCCCAGCCTACGAATAATAAAACAGTAAATAAATAGTAAAAAACATAAATTTAGATATACGTACGTACAGCATAACTCACAGTACAGGGTACTGCATCATGCGAAACAGTGTCCGATAGCGTACAATGTATTGGGGTCACAGCTACGTGAGCTAGCATATATATTTATATTTATATTTCCAGTATTTTCATGATTTTATTGATAAAAAAAAACGTATTTCTTAGCCTAAGAATAATAAAACAGTAAAAATTAGTAAACAATATTGCACCACGTAAAATACGATACCGGTATCAGTGTTTCGGAAAACGCAAAGGCTCTCACCTACGTGACCTAGTGAATATTAAAATTTTCATTATTTTATTCATAAAACAAGTATTTCCTAGCCTAAGAATAATAAAACAGTAAAAAATAATACAAAAAAACATAAAGTACTAAAAGTACTTTCACCATGTAAAATACGATACGGCTATCAACGTTTCGGAAAACGAAAAGGCTCTCACCCACGTGACCTAGTGAATATTAAAATTTTCATTATTTTATTGATAAAACAAGTATTTCCTAGCCTAAGAATAATAAAACAGTAAAAAAATAATAAAAAACTTAGTACTAACAGTATTTCACCATGTAAAATACGATACCGCTATCAACGTTTTGGAAACGAAAAGGCTCTCACCTACGTGAGATAGTTCATGGAATGCTATTGGCTGAAAGGTCGGGAGACAACGAATCACAGAATTGTTTTTCAATATTTTCTGTATCATGGGGTCTGATTGGCTTTTTCATTGCAGTTTGCTTTTCTCTCCAATTTCCAATGTGCCGCCTCACTCGCTCAGTCTAACTCTCGTGTGCGCCGTTCTCATTGTGCTTACTAATACGTTTTGCTTGTGATTTTTTTTACTCGCATATTTTAACCTTTGCAATGCCTCACAAGCATCCTTCATCTTCTAAGACTTCTTGTAGTGAGCCTAAGCGGCAAAGGAAAATGTTAACCATTGTAGATAAAGTGAAACTCTTAGATATGTTGAAAGAAGGAAAAACGTTTGTGGATGTCAGCCGCTATTTTGGCCTCAATGAATCTACTGTGCGTTACATAAAAAAGGACGAGGCAAAGATCAGGAAAACAGCGAGCATTTCTTTTAATAAATCGGCGAAGAGGCTCGTATCACCCCGCAATAAGGCAGTAGTGCGCATGGAAGCTGCTTTGGCCCTGTGGATTGCTGATTGCAGAATGAAAAACATCAGCTTAGACACCAATATCATACAAACAAAGGCGAAGAAGCTGTACGAGACATTCGCTGCAAATGAACCTGATGACGACAGTGGCGACCGTGGAGAGGAGGGGAGAGAAGAAGATATCGACGACCCACAACCAGGACCCTCCAGCGATTCTCCATCGAGGATACAACCGTTCGTTGCTAGCAGGGGATGGTTCTTCAAATTTCAAAAACGCTATGGCCTAAAGAGCGTTTCAGTTTATGGTGAGGCTGCCTCTGCAGATACAGCTGCCACAGAAAATTACGTCAAGAATGACTTCAAGAAAATTATCGCCAAAGGGGAATATGTTCCTGAGCAAGTCTTCAACATGGATGAGACTGGCTTATTTTGGAAGAAAATGCCATCTCGCACTTTTCTCTTCAAGGAAGAAGCTAAAGCCCCGGGATTTAAAGCGCACAAAGATCGCGTTACCCTCATCATGTGCGGGAATACTGCGGGCTTCATGTTAAAGCCCGGGCTTATCTACAAGTCAAAGAACCCTAGGGCTTTGAAGAACAAGAATAAGAATCTGCTGCCAGTGTACTGGATGCATAACCCCAAGGCCTGGATCACAATAAGCCTCACATTGGACTGGTTTCACCAATGCTTTATCCCTCAGGTAAAACTTTATCTTATGGAAAAAGGCCTTGAATTTAAAGTCCTTCTTTTGATGGATAATGCTGGTGGCCACGCAACCAAGCTCCAATATGACGGTGTTCAAGTTGAGTTCCTGCCACCGAATACGACATCACTGATTCAGCCTATGGATCAAGGCGTTATTCGTGCGTTCAAGGCCATATACACACGAAATGCCCTGGCGAACCTAGTTGATTCCATGGATTCGGACAAAGACTTCTCATTGAAGACTTACTGGTGTAATTACACGATTGCCACATGCCAAAAAAATATTCAGAAAGCAATCAAAGAGATGAAGTCGGCCACAATCAATGCCAGCTGGAAGAAATTGTGGCCCGAAATCATCCACAACTACAAGGGATTTGCTCCTGTCGAGGTGCATAAGGCGGCAGTTGCGAAAGCTGTGAAGCTGGTTGCATTGCTAGGAGGAGAAGGCTTTAAAGATATGACTCCCGAAGATGTGAATGAACTGAATGACTGCCACTCGCAGCCTTTGAGTGATGAAGACTTGGATGAAATGACGAAATCAGCGAGCGAAGAAGAGGAAGAGCTTGAGGAATCGCACGAACCAACTGAAGAACCTGGCCTTACACTCGAATGTTTGGCAGCCATGTATGAACATTACAAAGCACTCCAACAACTCTTGCAGGAACATGACGAAAATATGGTTCGTTCGATGACCTGTAATTTTCTCGACAATGCCATGACTCCTTACCATGCCATGTTCCAACAAATGAAGAAACAACAACAGCAACTCCCCATTACCATGTTCTTCTCCCCCAAAAAGTAGCCGTAAAGCTTTTATTGGCTGCGAAATAATTTCCTCCGGGGTCGAGAATGATGATCATCACCTCATTCACGGTAAGTTTACCTATCATGTACAAATGTATGTCACGTCATCATCACCTCATTCACCGTAATTTTATCTATCACTTTCATAAAAATTTACGTTGAGTGCTGTTATTTATAATGTAAACGGTGTTTTTTTTAACAGTGCAGGGAGGGTTTATACAGTTCGTAAACGAAAAAATAATTGTAAATGAGTATGTGTCATGTCATCATGACCTCATTCATCGTAAGTTTATCTATCACTTTCATAAAAATTTACGTTGCTTGCTGTTATTTATAATGTAAAGGGTGCTTTTTTTAATAGTGCAGGAAGGGTTTATACAGTACGTAAACAAAAAAATAATTGTAAATGAGTATGTATGTCACGTCATCATCACATTCACGGTAAGTTTTCCTATCACTTTCATAAAAATTTACGTTGCTTGCTGTTATTTATAACGTAAAGGGTGTTTTTTTAACAGTGCAGGGAGGGTTTATACAGTACGTAAACGAAAATATAATTGTAAATGAGTATGTATGTCACGTCATTATCACCTCATTATTTTTTCGTTTATGTACTGTATAAACCCTCCCTGCACTGTTAAAAAAAACACCCTTAACATTATAGATAACAGCAAGCAACGTAAATTTTTATGAAAGTGATAGGAAAACTTACCGTGAATGTGATAATGACGTGACATACATACTCATTTACAATAATTTTTTCGTTTACGTACTGTATAAACCCTCCCTGCACTGTTAAAAAAACACCCTTTACATTATAAATAACAGCAAACAACGTAAATTTTTATGAAAGTGACAGATAAAATTACGGTGAATGAGGTGATAATGACGTGACATACATACTCATTTACAATTATTTTTACGTTTACGTACTGTATACACCCTCCCTGCACTGTTAAAAAAACACCCTTTACATTATAAATAACAGCAAGCAACGTAAATTTTTATGAAAGTGATAGATAAAATTACCGTGAATGAGGTGATAATGACGTGATATACATACTCATTTACAATTATTTTTTCGTTTACGTACTGTATAAACCCTCCCTGCACTGTTAAAAAAACACCCTTTACATTATAAATAACAGCAAGCAATATAAATTTTTATGAAAGTGATAGATAAAATTACGGTGAAAGAGGTGATAATGACGTGACATACATACTCATTTACAATTATTTTTTCGTTTACGTACAGTATAAACCCTCCTGCACTGTTAAAAAAACACCCTTTACATTATAAATAACAGCAAGCAACGTAAATTTTTATGAAAGTGATAGATAAAATTACGGTGAATGAGGTGATAATGACGTGACATATATACTCATTTACAATTATTTTTTCGTTTACGTACTGTATAAACCCTCCCTGCACTGTTAAAAAAACACCCTTTGCATTATAAATAACAGCAAGCAACGTAAATTTTTATGAAAGTGATAGATAAAATTACGATGAATGAGGTGATGATGACGTGACACATACTCATTTACAATTATTTTTTCGTTTACGAACTGTATAAACCCTCCCTGCACTGTTAAAAAAACACCCTTTACATTATAAATAACAGCACGCAGCATAAATTTCAATAAAAAAATGAAAATACTGAAGAAAAAAAAATTTCAATATTTTAATATTTTTGCATATACCCATAAAATTAAATAATAATTTATCCATTAAAAACCGCGATAGAGTGAGAACGCAAACCAAGAAGCGCGAATAACAGGGTTAACACTGTATATATATATATATATATATATATATATATATATATATATATATATATATATATATATATATATATATATATATATATATATATATATATATATATATATATATATATATATATATATATATATATATATATATATATATATATATATATATATATATATATATATATATATATTATATATTATATATATATATATATTATATATATATATATATATATATATATATATATATATATATATATATATATTATATATATAAAATAGAACACGGCATAGAAGGCATAAGCAACTAAAAAAGTCAGCTTTCTAACAGAAAACTGTTGAGATTAGATACAATTAATATCTGGAGATACTGCAAGCAGTAAGACTGACTTAGAGGAAACTATGAATATGAAACTACTTCAATATTGGATGTCAGAGTAAGTAAAAGCAGACTGAAAGCAATTGAAATGTAGAATTTACAAGAATGTTACAAATGTTGTAAAAAGAGAAAGAGAAACATCATGACTGGAAAAAGAAGTTAAAAAGGAGACCAAGAGTGTAAACATATAAAATAACATGTAGAGACAAGTCTAAGATCTGGGAGGGAACTGTACGTTGTATGTATACAGTACAATTAGAATTCATTCGATTGAGGGTGAGCACAGACACACTGGAGATGGAGGAATAAGACAGAATGCACTTCTTATTCCCTCTGGTAGGATCAAACCTGCAAGAGTCACTTTCTGATTTGAACACTCTACCAGTGAGCTGCTGCAGCCACCTGGGCGGGAACAGCAAGTATTGCGCAAATTATATATGAGACTGGGTTTAGTTGAAATAAACCATCTTAACTGCAAACATGAGGAGAGAAAAGACAAGTGTAAAAATGCTGTGATATGGAAAATTAAATGTTAAGTAAGTGAGAATACATATCAAAGTGGATTAAAGTGGTCTGAAAGGAATGGTGGAGAGTAGTAATGAAGTAATGTATCTGATATTCAAGGAACAATAAGAAGAAAGTCAGTGTAAAGCTAGAATGCCATACAATCTTAAATATTATGAAGCATGATGTTCAGTATTTAAGAAGCAAAGAAAAGCAGAGAAAATGAAAAAAAAAAAAGGTGGTACAGTACTGTGTACGTACAAGTGATAAACGTATTCTATGAAGTGGTAAGGATAAAGCTGAGGCTGGTTGGTTTCACAGCATACTTGTACGTTGTTTTCAACTTACTCTGAGGATGATCCAACAGGGAGGTATGAGGGATATTGCAGAGCCCCTTAATCCCCCAGGAACTAAGAGGAATGACTGGTGTGTATTGATTTATGGTGAATGTATGCATTGACTCGGCCACTTCCTTACAAGGGGGCTTGCAGCCATTGCATATGTATGTATGTATGTTGAGAACAGCTTTAAAAAGGCAGAAGCTTTTTACGCAAAGTTTTCACCTTACATTAAGCAATAGAGAGAGAAAATTACAAATACTGAATAATGATATGATTATCCTTTCTTTGTGTCACAAGTTATGAACACAGTTATGTTGTAATACTTAACCTATCTATATACAAAAGCTGAGTTAAAGCAAAAAATTTGAGACGCTTTGTGGAAGAATAATACAAAGGAGGGGACTCCAGTCCCCTTGCTTCGCCCCATTCGTCGACTTTTATGACACGCATGGGAACATGGAGGGGTTATTCATGCTCTCCTGAGGTGAAATAAATATTTATAAGAAAAGTTATAATAAATTTATACAAAAATTTATAAATATTTATACAGTCCCCTCACTTTACACCATTCACTTGACTTTTACAACATGCAGGGGAACATGGAGGAGGTATTCTTGTCCCCCTTCAGGCAGAAGAAAAATTTAAAATAAAATTTCATAACATATTTCTAAAAAAAAAAATAATTTATGATAACTATACCTGAGTAGTTTTTCCAGAGCCTGTTTCCCCACAAACCAAGATAACTTGATTATGATGAATTGCTGCCAAAAGTTGATCCCGCATACTCCATATAGGCAACTTCCTTGCATCTGCCATTAAATCACTCAAGCTTGGTGGTGGTGGTACTTGAGGTGGGCCTGGTGTAAGACGCCCCAAGGACCTTAACACACTTAGATCCCGCACTATGAAATACAGAGATTTGGTCAAAATAAATAGGATCAATGAGCACTTACTTTATGATATATGGATAATGAAGATATAAGAATGTTTCTCAAAAAACTGACTAAGGCAGAAGAGCCTCCTTACGTTCAGGATTCATAAGACGATCTCTCTCTGTGGCAGGTAGGAGATCCTGCCTCTCTTTATTAGTGACAGGACAACGCTGAAGAAGGCCTAGAATAGTCGAGCGAGTTGCATCCACAAGACTAACTACTGCTTCACTGCTCATAATTGTTGATCCTTCTTTCTTGTAAACAGTCAAGTAGCGAGACCTTTTCCTAAATAAACAGTTAAATAAAATATAAAAGAAATATCTCTGCATACCTTAAAATAGAGGTAAAGCATGAAAGAGGAATGCATGTTTTACTCAAAGACACCCAAACAAAATTTTTTCACAAATCCTCTTAGTAGAGCGTACAGAGTGCATCTCCCTGACTCCTGCAACAAGAATTCCCTTAAAGCTGATTTACACTATACGAAACGTACCATACTGGACCGACAAAACATGGTTAAATAGTATATCCATTATTGACATCATGCTCCCGACCAAGCTGGATGAGGAAAAGTTCATTACTCTGGTACATCACCAGGTTTGCCTTTATGATATGTCCCATAGGCACTACAGCAACAATGCAAAGAAGGACAACATTTGGACAGATATAGGCAAACAATTACAACAAGCAGGTAAATGACATTACTGTATATTTGGTTTCAGTAAAGCATAGTTTAAAATGTGTAAAATAGAAATATCCACAATGATGGAATATCTTCCATAATATTTTTAATACCATGCATATATAAATATACTGCGTGTTCCTATATATAAATTAAAAATTGGGAATGGGAGTACAGTAGTTTGAAACTGTATTATAATTGCAGTGCATGTACTCGCATAGTAGGCTACATAGCAAAAAATATATTTAGAACCAAAGTAAATTTTTACACTGAATAACAGACATTGAACCCAGTTTTTCCTATTTTTTCACAGTTCAGACATAAAGTTTTTAAGTTTCGTGAAACACATTCATAAATTTCAAGAATGAAAGAAAGTAGGATAGGCTCAGCACGTCTCATGTAGACCATGATAGGGCTCCCTGAGGAGAACTTAAGAACCTTTTGAAAGCTTCGCTTACAGCAAAAGTTCGAGTTGAAGCATTACCTCCCTGCCTAAGGAGCTGAGTCTGTAACACTAAAATTCTCAAACATGTCTGTCTCTAAGCAAGGTCCTTCTGGAAAAACGGCCAGGATTGTACTACCACTGTACTGCAGGAGACCGGACGGATAGTGTGAATGCACATGCTATATACAGAAGGTGACGGTACGGTAACGTGCAGGTCACGTTCTGTTCATGTGATGGTATAGTGTGAATCAGCCTTTATGCATAGGTATACCAAGGATTAAGGGATTTTAGCAGGAAGATTATTTCTACATAGAAACCTTTACCTCTACAGGAGACTCTTTCTGTACATTCTCGTCAATGGAGATATGTGAAACAGTTTCTTAATGCCTTGAGTAAAAATTACATTCCTATCAAATGCTCTCTCTCTCTCTCTCTCTCTCTCTCTCTCTCTCTCTCTCTCTCTCTCTCTCTCTCTCTCTCTCTCTCTCTCTCTCTCTCTCTCTCTATATATATATATATATATATATATATATATATATATATATACACCCAGTTCTTGGAATAATGCGAAGATAGGTTCTCAGAAGTGACGTGTAATGTAAAATTCGCGTAATGTAACAAGTCATTTTCCATAAGACACAATGATAATGGGCATAGATACGTTTCACTTGAACGACTGAATCAGTGAGCTCACCACAACACCTCGTACCATTCTCCAACATTCGCTTCCATCCTTAGTGACAAAGTTATCATACAGAAACGCTGATTCTCTAAGTCAAATTGATGTAATATGCAACACAAAGACAGGATATCAAAACATCGTCATTTATGACATTATTTTACTACGAATACTTACATAAAAGGGCAATTTTTTGCTGTTTATAGTTTAGATGGAGCCCTTTCCTTTTACATCTGACACAAGCACACGTTAAAGTTGCCAAAAATGAGTAAAACAGAAAATAGTCCTCTTCACCCCCTCCTCTCCCAACCCAGGGTGTACCCTTAAAGGGCGACTGAATCAGATGAGCTAACCAAAACACCTCATACCACTCTTCCAACACTTGCTTCCATCCCTAGTGACGAACTTATCGTATAGAAATGCTGGTTATCTATGTCAAATTGATGTAAAATGCAACACAACGAAAGGATATCAAAACATCTTCATTTATGACATTATTTTACTATGAATACTTACATAAAAGGGCAATTTTTGCTGTTTATAGTTTAGATAGAGACATTTCCTTTTATACCTGGCACCAGCAGACATTAAAGTTGTCAGAATATTGTCCTTTTCACCCCCTCCCAACCCAGGGTATCCCCTTAATTACCATGTAAACGTACGCACATGGCAGCAAGGTGTAAAAGTACCTCCAAGGCAGTTGCTTATTTACTATAATGAAAACTTTTTTTCTATTTTTTTGCACAGGCGTTATTCGTGTATTTCGCATATTTTTACTATTATTATTTGAGGGCGTTATTCAAATTTCGCGTATTTTGAAAACGTGTAAAAAGCGAGCTGATTGTATAAATATTATCTCTCTCTCTCTCTCTCTCTCTCTCTCTCTCTCTCTCTCTCTCTCTCTCTCTCTCTCTCTCTCTTATATATATATATATATATATATATATATATATATATATATATATATATATATATATATATATATATATATATATATACAGTGTTGCCTCACTTATCGCGGTAGTTCGGTTCCGGGACCCGCCGCGAACCAGGAAAACCGTGAAGTAGGATCCACCTATATGTACATAGATATTTTAATATATTTTCACGCTTACACTATATAAACCCTTCTTGCACTGTTAAAAAAACACCCTCTGCATTATAAATAACAGCAAGCAACATAAATTTTTATGAAAGTGATAGATAAAATTACAGTGAATGAGGTGATAATGACGTGAGATACATATCATTTACAATTATTTTATCGTTTACGTACTGTATAAACCCTCCCTGCACTGTTAAAAAAAACATCCTTAACATTATAGATAACAGCAAGCAACGTAAATTTTTATGAAAGTGATATGAAAACTTACCGTGAATGTGATGATGACGTGACATACGTACTCATTTACAATTATTTTTTCGTTTACGTACTGTATAAACCCTCCCTGCACTGTTGAAAAAACGCCCTTTACATTATAAATAACAGCAAGCAATGTAAATTTTTATGAAAGTGATAGATAAAATTATGGTGAATGAGGTGATAATGACGTGACATACATACTCATTTACAATTATTTTTTCGTTTACGTACTGTATAAACCCTCCCTGCACTGTTAAACAACACCCTTTACATAATAAATAACAGCAAGCAACGTAAATTTTTATGAAAGTGATAGATAAAATTACGGTGAATGAGGTGATAATGACGTGACATACATACTCATTTACAATTATTTTTTCGTTTACGTACTGTATAAACCCTCCCTGCACTGTTAAAAAAACACCCTTTACATTATAAATAACAGCAAGCAACGTAAATTTTTATGAAAGTGATAGATAAAATTACAGTGAATGATGTGATAATGACATGACATACATACTCAATTACAATTATTTTTTCGTTTACGTACTGTATAAACCCTCCCTGCACTGTTAAAAAAACACCCTTTACATTATAAATAACAGCAAGCAACGTTAATTTTTATGAAAGTGATAGATAAAATTACGGGGAATGAGGTGATAATGACGTGACACACATACTCATTTACAATCATTTTTTCGTTTACGAACTGTATAAACCCTCCCTGCGCTGTTAAATAAAACAGCCTTTACATTATAAATAACAGCACGCAACATAAATTTAAAAAATAAATGAAAATACTGAAAATGTTTTCTTTCAATATTTTAATATTTTTGCATGCACCCATAAAATAAAATAATAATTTATAAAAAAAAAATGCGATAGAGTGAGAACGCGAACCAAGAAGCGCAAATAACCGGGGTAACACAGTATATATATATATATATATATATATATATATATATATATATATATATATATATATATATATATATATATATATATATATATATATATATATATATATACAGTGTTACCTCCCTTATCGCAGTAGTTCGGTTCTGGGACCCAGCGCGAACCAGGAAAACCGCGGAGTAGGATCAGCCTATATGTACATAGATATTTTAATGTATTTTTACATTTACACTGTATAAACCCTTCCTGTACTGTTAAAAAACACCCTTTACATTATAAATAACAGCAAGCAACGTAATTTTTTATGAAAGTGATAGGAAAACTTACCGTGAATGAGGTGATGATGACTTGACATACAGAGGTACAGTATTTTACAATAATTTTTACGTTTACGTAAATAGCGGCAGACATCCACAAACTTTTTTCCTTCTTTCAACAAATCTAAGAGTTTCACTTTATCTCCAATGGTTAACATTTTCCTTTGCCGCTTAGGCTCACTACAAGAAGCCTTAGAAGATAAAGGATGCTTGGGAGGCATTGCAAAGGTTAAAATATGCGAGTAAAAAAATCACAAGCAAAATATATTAATAATAATAAGCACAACGTGAATGGCGCACACGAGTGAGGCAAGACAATGGAAGATGGTGGAAGCCTTTGTCCGAAACGCTGATAGCGGTATCGTATTTTACATGTTGCAATACTGTTAGTATTTATGTTTTTTACTATCTTTTACTGTTTTATTATTCTTAGGCTAAGATATACGTTTTTTTTTATCAATAAATTCATGAAACTACTGGAAATATAAATATATATGCTAGCTCACGTAGCTGCGACCCCAATACATTGTACGCTATCGAACACAAGCAAAACGTTTAATAAGCACAACGTGAACAGCGCACATGTGAGTTAGACTGAACGAGTCTTTGTCCGAAACGCTGATAGCGGTATCGTATTTTAGATGTTGCAATACTGTTAGTATTTATGTTTTTACTATATTTTACTGTTTTATTATTCTTAGGCTAATAGATACGTTTTTTTTTATCAATAAAATCATGAAACTACTGGAAATATAAATATAAATGCTAGCTCACGTAGCTGCGACCCCAATACAATGTACGCTATCGAACACTATTTCGCATGATGCAATACTGTGAGTTATACTGTACGTACGTATATCATTCAGTTATTAGTACAATGTATATTAATTTTCATTTACTTATTTGATGATTGTACAAAATCTATTGTATTTATTCATTGTAATTTGGACCAAATATTCCTTTTGTAAAGATTATACTGTACTTTTCAAAAGAGGTGGTCAATAAACGTATCTATCTATCTATCTATCTATCTAAATTTATGTTTTTTACTATTTTATAGTTTTATTATTCGTAGGCTGGGAAATAATTTTTTTTTATCAATTAGATAATGAAATATGTTTTTTTCAATAAAAAAAATGAAATACTGAGATTTTTTTTTTTTTTTAATATTTTAATATTTTTGCATATACCCATGAAAGAAAATAATAATTTATCCCCCCCCAAAAAACGCTATACAGTGAGAACGCGAACCAAGAAACGCGAATAACCGGGGCAACACTGTGTGTATATATATATATATATATATATATATATATATATATATATATATATATAGATATATATATATATATATATATATATATATATATATATATATATATATATATATATATATATATATATATATATATATATACAGTGCTCCCCCCCTTATTGCAGTAGTTCGGTTCCGGGACCCGGCGCGAGACAGGAAAACCGCGAAGTAGGATCAGCCTTAAATTTTTTTTTTTTTTACGATGATTATGACACCAGGACAGGCCAAAAATGATAAAATAAAACCGCCTTGATCAGGCTGTAAAGAGAAACAGAGATGGAGAGTGTAATAATCTGTCAGATGTGAAGGGATTATAAAAGATGTGTAATGAATATCCAGCTCTCTGCTGGTTTTACTATACCTCTGCATTACTTTCATGATGTCTATTCTAAAAATTCTCCTTAGATCTTATTATTATTATTATTATTATTTTTATTATTATTATTATTATTATTATTATTATTATTATTATTGGCAACAATAATTTTCCTTAGATGATGATTGGGGAGATTATTATTATTATTATTATTATTATTATTATTATTATTATTATTATTATTATTATTATAT
>JAXCGZ010021175.1:10000-71171 GCA_037179515.1 Halocaridina rubra | reverse complement strand
CAGATATAAGCTATAAGGTTGGGTTCCTTTTAACCTTCTGTGGTGTAGTGGTAGCGCCTTGACTTAGTAATCATAAGTCCTAGGTTCGAGTCCCGGTCGGGGTAAAAAAAAATGATTCATGTTTTCACATATGTAATGTGCTTAATTGATAATTTGATGGCCCGAATGAGATTGGGATTTGAATTAAATGCTTAAATGAAGCCACGAGTGAGGTTGGGGAATCTGTAATATGAACAGTGGCATTCAGTTAGAATGCGTTCATTCCTAAGTATAGCAGATATAAGCTATAAGGTTGGGTTCCTTTTAACCTTCTTTGGTGTAGTGGTAGCGCCTTGACTTAGTAATCATAAGTCCTAGGTTCGAGTCCCGGTCGGGGTAAAAAAAAATGATTCATGTTTTCACATATGTAATGTGCTTAATTGATAATTTCATGGCCCGAATGAGATTGGGATTTGAATTAAATGCTAAAATGAAGCCACGAGTGAGGTTGGGGAATCTGTAATATGAACAGTGGCATTCAGTTAGAATGCGTTCATTCCTAAATATAGCAGATATAAGCTATAAGGTTGGGTTCCTTTTAACCTTCTGTGGTGTAGTGGTAGCGCCTTGACTTAGTAATCATAATTCCTAGGTTCGAGTCCCGGTCGGGGTAAAAAAAATGATTCATGTTTTCACATATGTAATGTGCTTAATTGATAATTTCATGGCCCGAATGAGATTGGGATTTGAATTAAATGCTAAAATGAAGCCACGAGTGAGGTTGGGGAATCTGTAATATGAACAGTGGCATTCAGTTAGAATGCGTTCATTCCTAAGTATAGCAGATATAAGCTATAAGGTTGGGTTCCTTTTAACCTTCTGTGGTGTAGTGGTAGCGCCTTGACTTAGTAATCATAATTCCTAGGTTCGAGTCCCGGTCGGGGTAAAAAAAATGATTCATGTTTTCACATATGTAATGTGCTTAATTGATAATTTCATGGCCCGAATGAGATTGGGATTTGAATTAAATGCTAAAATGAAGCCACGAGTGAGGTTGGGGAATCTGTAATATGAACAGTGGCATTCAGTTAGAATGCGTTCATTCCTAAGTATAGCAGATATAAGCTATAAGGTTGGGTTCCTTTTAACCTTCTGTGGTGTAGTGGTAGCGCCTTGACTTAGTAATCATAAGTCCTAGGTTCGAGTCCCGGTCGGGGTAAAAAAAAATGATTCATGTTTTCACATATGTAATGTGCTTAATTGATATAGATATATATATATATATATATATATATATATATATATATATATATATATATATATATATATATTTATATATATATATGGGGATTAGTATATGAAATTTAGTATTAACTCCAAGTATACAATTAATAATAATGAAAAATAGTTATTATATTATATAATAACTATTTTTCATCATCAATAATGTATTATTTACAAAGGAAATTAATTAAAATTAATCTTAGTTATTTTAAATTTATTTATCTAGTAAGCACAAAAAGATGATATTTACAATGGAAATTAATTGAAAATTAATTTATTTTATTAATTAGATTAATTTATTCAGTTACTTTCGTATTATTAATATTTACAAAAGAGAATCGATTGAAATAAAGTCTTTGTAATTATTGTAATTAACACAAGAAAATATAATACACAAAAATTATATGAAAAAAATCTAATGAGTTATAATTGTCAAAACAAATCAAATTTTCGCAAAAGAGATGAATATCAATGAAAAACAAATTATTTTGCTTATATAATCTTCAAATATTTTATATTTACACATGAAGATATCAAAGTAGGAGACAAAAATACTTTGCTTTGCAATGGAATGAGTGTGTAAGTACATTAGGTTACTATTACTTAGAAACTAAACTTTATCTACAATATGGCATCCATTGCAAAACTGATCCGTCATGAAAACGTAAGAGAGAGAGAGAGAGAGAGAGAGAGAGAGAGAGAGAGAGAGAGAGAGAGAGAGAGAGAGAGAGAGAGAGAGAGAGAGAGAGAGAGAGAGAGAGAGAGAGAGAGAGAGAGAGAGAGAGAGAGAGAGAGAGAGAGAGAGAGAGAGAGAGATTGTTTGAACGTTGCTGTTGCATATATCAAAAATTATTAGAAATCTTATCTGTTTGCTGTTAATTCATTTTGTATACCAAGATATCTTTTCTACATGGTGTTTTGAATGACATTTTAAAGATAGAAAATTCGGACTACTTTATACATAGAAAATAATTTTCCTATTTCATCCACTGTTGCTAATTGAGTAGAGACAACTGTTAGCTCATGTGTAAACATCACATTTTTTGAGAGAAATTTGGAATATCGCTATTTTAAGAATAAAAATTCCTAGTCCAGTAAAGAACACTGCTTTAAGCATAGAAAATAATTTTACTATATCAGCCATTGTTTCTAATTGAGTAGAGACAACTGTTAGCTAATGTATAAACATCACATTTTTTAGAGAGAAATTTGGAATATCGCTTTAAAAAAAAAAATCCTAATTTTACTATTTCAGCCATTGTTGCTAATTGGGTCGAGACAACTGTTAGCTAATGTATAAACATCACATTTTTTGAGAGAAATTTGGAATATCGCTTTTTTAAGAATTTTTTTTTCTAGTCCAGTAAAGATAATTCCTAATTCTCGTTTTTAGTTATTGTTAGGTACAAAGAGAAAAAATTTTGTATTTAGGCATTGTTTCTAATCCAGTCTAGGAAACTACTAACTCTCGTATATACACCAGGAGTGCCAGGCTCGGCACATCGAGTGCCAAAGGACACGATGCCAATAATATTCCATTTGCCGCCATTGATAGTCATAAGAGGGCCACCGCTGTCATCCTGCAAAAAAAGTTAAAAAGATATTGTATTTGAGAAGTTAAGATCCACGATTATCATTAGTATAGTTAGTAAGTAGGTTAGGGTAGGTTAGGTTGGGTTAGGTTAGGTTAGGTTAGGTTAGGCTAGGTTAGGTTAGGTTAGGTTAGGTTAGGTTTGTTAGGTTAGGTAAATGGAGCCCTGGAGTAAATTCTCCAAGTTAGGAATTGTAATTATTTTAGACAATTAGAGGTCATCGTAATAATTTTCAGCGTCAAATAATCCATTTTGAGAGCATGTTCCATTATGTATGGGAGATGTAGCTTAAAAACAGCTCATTTCCGACGGAAATGACCATCATAATAGATCATTTCACGTGGAAAGTCATTAAAACAATTACCACATGTACATACACGTGGATGTATGTACTCTTTTTTTTGGGGGGGGGGGAGGAATTCTATCTATCTATCTATATTCAGGAACTACATTCCCCCTTATAAGGGGTGTGGTTGAGTCAAAGAATAATACTTGAACTCTGCATGAAGATTATACAGATGAGGGGATTCCCAATCCCCTCGCTTCGCTCCATTTTTAGACTTTTACGACACGCAGGGGAACACGGAAGATATATTCTTACCCTGTCACTCAGAGAAACGCACAAGTGTGATTAAACTTATATTTTTGTTGCTTACATGAAGAAAATCAGGAAAAGATTATTTAAACCCATCTATCATGATATCAATAGTTTTCTGGTTATCACCAAATGCATCCAATAAGTGAGGTTGGGGGGTTATAAGGCACAAGCTCTATATTAATCTGGCCTTCTCAGTATTACTCAGAGGATCTGTTGGCACACTTTGGTGCCATTGATCTGTTTGCCTTTGGCATTATTAATGGTATGACCTATATGTAGTAACAACACAGAGGGGAGCCAGAGATTTTTCAGAGTAATCCAGGTCAACTTCATGTTCTTGGATATGCACATGTGCATTCAGTACACTGTACATGAACGATGATTGCGCATTTATTTTCGAGTTGTACAGAGTGAAGTCTGTTTTCATTTCGTCAGTGTCCTGGTCACTCTTTCTGTATTTTGTTATCGGCTTTTTTATGTCCATCTGTTTCTTGGTATGTCCAGTTTTGGTCAACTTTGGGTCAAGTTTCCACTTAATATTTCTAATAGCTTATTGTTACTTAAGGACGATTTATTGTCCATATTTTTTCTGGTGTTGTGCAGTTTCGGACGACATGCAGTTTCGGACGACATTGATCACTTTTCGTGTTTAATATATCTAATGATATTCTAAATATTTCATTTTCAAGGGTTTTGAAATGTCCTTCTGTCTATTGGTCTGTCCACATTCGGTCGACATTCATCTACATTCCTTATTAACGCGACAATCATGCATTGTCTCTTTGTCTGATGTAGTTCTACATCAGAGGATTATCGAGTGAAAGATTTTTGGACTTACTTGAGAATATAGTGGCCATGATACCCATCTTGTAGCTATAAGAATATGTTAATTCACGACTTACCAAAGGACCCTAATGCATCCCCTCGCCATTTCTTGCAAAAATTTAAGTACACTTTTTAATGTTGTCATATCAAAGGATATAAAATAGTGAAATAGTAGTTTCATTCTTGGGTTTCATAAAGATAAAAATCCCCGTCTCGCTGCTCCAATAATCACACACACACACACACACACACACACACACACACACACACACACACACACACACACACACACACACACACACACACACACACACACACACTCTCTCTCTCTCTCTCTCTCTCTCTCTCTCTCTCTCTCTCTCTCTCTCTCTCTCTCTCTCTCTCTCTCACACACACACACACACACACACACACACACACACACATACACACACACACACACACACACACACACACACACACACACACACACACACACACACACACACACGCACACACCGATATATATGAATATGTAGCATAATTTTGCCCTTGGCCAGGATTCGTACCTACAACACACCTGATTATCCATTTTTCTGCATATGTACATTACGTCTTACCTGACATGAGTCTTGGCCTCCTCTTGGGTTACCTGCGCAGACCATTGAGCTCTTGATGCTCTGATCATAAGCATCATCACAGTCTTGGTTCGTCCAAACAGGTACTGAGACTTTCTGAAGGACTGGAGACACAGGTCCTTGGTAGGCTAACGCGCCCCAGCCTATAAAATATTTTTGTTATAAGTAATAAACTCAGACATCATAATAATAATAATAATGATGATAATAAAAATAATAATAATAATAATAATAATAATAATAATAATAATAATAATAATAATAATAATAATAATAATAATAATAATAATAATAATAATAATAATGATAATAATAATAATAATAATGATAATAATAATAATGATAATAATAATAATAATAATGATAATAATAATAATAATAATAATAATAATAATAATAATAATAATAATAATAATAATAATAATAATAATAATAATAATAATAATAATAACAACAACAAAGATCAATATATCAGACTCTATTAGACTTAGATAATGCTAATATCTTTACTAAAAGATATTGAAAGTTTTGAAATTCCCAAGGTAATATCCCCATGTTGGGATGAGATATTAAAAGCACAGCAATGAACTTCTTGGATCGAATTATTGTATTGGATGAAATTTACATTTTCAATGCAATATCGCACTTACCTGTATATGAATTTGAAATAACTGATATCTCAAATTAATGCACAATGGCAAAAAGAATAATTTATTAATAAACTCACCTGTAACTTTAGCAGGCTTGCCAACAAAACTCGCCCTAGAGGGAGGTAAGCCGTGACTTAAGGGTCCCTTTGCCTGTCGTGGAGGTCAATTAAATGGGATGGAACAAGGGGACTGCGAACCCCCTACTTAGTGTTTTTCGCCCTCGGAAAGTCAAATATAAAATCGAAAATCATTATTAACTCACCTGTGACTGTGGCGGACTTACCACCAAAGTTTTCCTCTGAGAGAGGACAGGAGATAGAATATATTCAGCGACCTCCTTGTCATAGATATCGATTAAATGGGGAGGATTGAGGGGACTGGGAATCCCATCCTTTGTATTTTCCTTCCTCGAGGAGTCAAAAAGGTAAAAATACTCATTAACTCACCTATGACTGGCGTGGGCTTGCCAGAGATGCTTAGCCCTGCGTGTGGGAGAAATTGATGAAATGTGGCGGAATGAGAGGACTTAAAATCTCCTCCTTGTTATTTTCCTCCCTCAGAGAGTCAAAAAAGGTAAAAATACTCATTAACTCACCTATGACTGTCCCGGGCCTGCCAGCAAAGCTCTCCCCAGGAGGCGGCAAGCAAATAGGACGAATGAAGTCATTATACTGGACAGGACTTTCCAGAATGAGTACGGCAATGTCGTTCTCAAAGGTACGACTGTTGAAATTGGGATGAAGATTGAAGGCAGCGATGCGTCGTTCCACGTGAGGAGAGTCGTCTCTGCGATTGAAGTCGTATTCGCCTAGTCGTACCCAGATACTGCTGCGATCAAAGCTGTTTTTTGCATGGAGAAGAAGAAATCTTGGTAATTATCTATGCATGTGGAAAATTAGTGGATATGCCTTCAAAATTAGTTTTTATTCTAGTTGTTAATTTCATTATGGCCAAAGCTGTTTTTCTCCACAGGTTAATGTAACACCCACTCACACACACACACACACACACACACACACACACACACACACACACACACACACACACACACACACACACACACACACACACACACACACTCTCTCTCTCTCTCTCGAAGCTAGGAGGGATATGGTGACGGTTTTTAAATTCCTTCATGGTTATGACAAAGTGGATAGGGATCGATATTTTGATATGGCTGGCACTAGAACTAGAGGTCATAGTTTGAAGCTTCGTAAGGAAACTTCTTTGTAGGATGTAAGAAAATACTTTTTTTAGGGTAAGAGTAGTTGATGATTGGAATTGGCTAAGCGACGAGGTAGTTAATGCTAACTTAATCTACAGTGTCAAGGACATGTATGATAAATATCACTAAATATACAAAAAGGGATAGACCAGCAAACGAGAAGTTACGAGCTTGGGGCTCTTTCCCGTGAGCACAATCAGGTCATTGCACACACACACACACACACACACACACACACACACACACACACACACCCGAGCTTCGGGCTCTTTCCCGTAAACACAATTAGGTAATCACAATTAGGTAATCACACACACACACACGCAATCTCAGTTATGATGAGAGGCTGAGGGAATTAGACTTACCATCACTCGAAGCTAGAAGAGTGAGGGGGGGATATGGTGACAGTCTTTAAATTCCTTCATGGTTATGAGAGAGTGGATAGGGATCGATATTTTGATATGGCTGGCTCTAGAACTAGAGGTCATAGTTTGAAGCTTCGTAAGAAAACTTCTTTGCAGGATGTAAGGAAATACTTTTTCAGTGTAAGAGTAGTTGATAATTGGAATTCGCTAAGCGAGGAGGCAGTTAATGCTATCTCAATCCATAGTTTTAAGGACAGGTATGATAAGTATCACTAAGTATAAAATGGAACCGATGAGGAGACGGGAAGATACGAGCTTTGGGCTCTTTCCCGTAAACACAATTAGGTAATCACAATTAGGTAATCACACACACACACACACACACAGAGTGGATAGGGATCGATATTTTGATATGGCTGGTACTCGAACTCGGGATGCGAGGAAGTACCTTTTTAGTGTAAGATTAGTTGATGATTGGAATTCGATAAGCGAGAAGGTAGTTAATGCTAACTCAATCCACAGTTTTAAGGACAAGTATGATAAGTATCACTAAGTACATAAATGGAACCGACCAGGAGACGGGAAGTTACAAGCTTAGGGCTCTTTCCCGTAAGCGCAATTAGGTAATTACAGTTAGGCAACTACACACACACACACACACACACTTCTCAGCAATATTTAACAGTCATTGACTGCTTCTAGACTTACCTAGCAATGCAGTGAGCAGCTGTCAGGACGTGCCTCTCAGATAGCAATGCCCCTCCGCAATATTGGTTGGGATTAATGCCACTTCGCAGGATAGATACTATCCAGGGATGTTCCCCTGGGGTGGTGGGGGTCCCACCCACGATACGGGTGGAGGTTTTGGCACTCACCCCACAGTCTGTTTTGATAACGCATTAAGGGTAGAAATTAATAATAATAATAATAATAATAATAATATAATAATAATAATAATAATATAATAATAATAATAATAATAATAATAATAATAATAATAATATGGTATCCATTTTGCATATCTAATGCGAACTGTAATAATAATAATAACAATAATAATAATAATAATAATAATAATAATAATAATAATAATAATAATAATAATAATAATAATAATAATAATAATAATAATAATAATATGGTATCCATGTTGCATATATAATCCGAACTGTGAATTATTAGCAAGTAATTATTTATAATAATAATAATAATAATAATAATAATAATAATAATAATAATAATAATAATAATAATAATAATAATAATAATAATAATAATAATAATAATTGTGTTATTCATACACTGATCTCCATTGAGAGATTAATTGACTGATTGGCTATTTTATTAAATGATTGATTATTTATTAAAAGAATGATTACTTGATTGACCAAGTGACTGATTTATTGCTTGGTTAACTGATTCAATAATTGTTTTGATTTCTGTTTGATTAATTGCTTGCGTGACTGATTAATTCATCACTTTAGTGATTAAATATGTGATTCATTCAATCATTCATATTGTGATTTATTGATTGACTGGCTGATAGAGTGATTGACTGAGCGAATGATTGTGTAATTAAGTCATTCCTCTTCTCACTGGTTGATTGACTGATTGACTAAACAATAATCTATTCTTTCAGTTAAATTGAATGACTGATTGACTTAGTTCGATAAATTAATTAATTAACTGACTGATTAATTGATTGACTGTCTGGTCTTACCAATATTGGTTGAGGCTGGTTGCTGATGGATGGGTTGAGCCGGTTGAACTGGGGGAGAAGCGGGCACTGGGGGTTGCTGGCCCGGTCTGGGGCAACATACCCCAACGAATCTAGAATTGAATAATATTTATTAGATTCGTAAATATATAAATAGCTAATTATCATTGTATTATTTTTTGTAAATTTATATGTCACAACCAGTCCCCATTGGAATAAGGGTTGATACAGACAGGTTGTAGCAGGGGAATTAAGGCTAAATAATACTACTTGATTCACACGCTCTACCGCTAAGCTACCGCCAAATTGTTATTTTATTAATAATGTTTCAGTCTTCCGAATTATATAACTAATTTGTTATTAAAAAGTTTTGATATTGTCTTATATTGTATGCAGAATAATGATAATAATAATAATAATAATAATAATAATAATAATAATAATAATAATAATAATAATAATAATAATAATAATAATAATAATAATAATAATAATAATAATAATAATAAAAATAATAAAAAGAATTTTAATAATATATAATAATAATAATAATAATAATAATAATAATAATAATAATGATAATAATAATAATAATAATAATAATAATAATAATAATAATAATAATAATAATAATAATAATAATAATAATAATAATAAAAAGAATATTATTTTAATAATAAAGATATTAATAATAATAATAACAACAATAATAATAATAATACTATTAATATAATAATAATAATAATAATAATAATAATAATAATAATAATAATAATAATAATAATAATAATAATAATCATAATAAGCATAATTTAAATGCAACAATTCACTTCGAGAAATTGCAACCTAAAAGGAACAATGTCTTTTAGATGTGGCACCGCTGCTTTGGTTACATAATATGGAATAACCCGGATGAATCACATTCCAGTGGCCCATTTAATTCAAGTCTGGAAAGGCCTTTAAATCTCTGTAAATAAAGAGGATTGTTGCTAGATTTTCTTTCAACTTTATTTACTTGGAGAAATTTCCTATAAGCGGAACTTATTGTTACATTAATTATTTTGCTTTGCTTTTTATGGAAAGTTATTTATTTTTATGCATAAAGTGTAATCTGTTGTAATACATATTCATTAGAAATTATATAAAATTATTCATTTTCGCGCCATTTTTCTTGTTGATGCTAATAGGCCTATTCAGATATTTGGGAGCAAAATACTTCTTTAAAACTGCAAGAATGTATTTTATACCTAACGAGTCATTTATTATTTTATGGCATAATTATTAATTGAATCATCCACCAAATGAATAATATAATTTAATGGGACTTGAGGCCTTAACGTGTACTGGATTCTATGCATTTCTTGTTTATTGAAGTGACCCATTGAAATCGTTTTCTTTGAGAAAAATACAATTTTCTTTATGGTCATGAGGTAATCTATAAAATTTATAAGAAATTCGTTTACTACTACTACTACTACTACTACTACTACTACTACTAACACTACTACTACTACTACTACTACTACTACTACTGCTGCTGCTGCTGCTGCTGCATTAATAATAATAATAATAATAATAAAAATAATAATAATAATAATAATAATAATAATAATAATAATAATAATAATAATAATAATAATAATAATAATAATAATAATAATAATAATAATAATTATAATAATAATAATAATAATAATAATAATAATAATAATAATAATAATAATAATAATAATAATAATAATAATAATAATAATAATAATAATAATAATAATAATAATAATAATAATAATAATAATCTACCACAGATTCGTAAATACAGGCAATATTTTAAAAGTGAATTATTCTCTTATATAGGTATTAACGTACATACAAACAAACTTACAAACAAACTTACATGCATCACCCGAATCTAGAAGGAAGAGGCTGGAGAATATGGGAACGGTTTCTAAATTCCTTCAAGATTTTGACAGAGTGGATAGGGATCGATATTTTCATGTGAGTGACTCTAGAACTATAGAACTAGAGGCCATAGTTTAAAGATTCGTGAAATAATTTCTTAGCAGGATGTAAGCTAGTATTTTTTAAGTGTAAGTATAGTTAGTAATTAGAAATCACTAAGTGAAGAAGCTGTAAATGTAGATGCATTCATGTTTTTAAGTAGAGAGTTGATAGGTGTTGTTGCATAAAAATTTAAACCGAACAGGAGATGGGAATTTATGAGCATAGAGCTCTCTCCCGTGAGCAGAATTAGACTTATTAAGAAGCTGCAAGCAATGGCGAGAATAGGTGGAAATGTCTTGGAATTTATAATAACTTACTTAGAAGGAAGGGAGCAGAGGGCTAGAGTAAGACACTAAGTTTATGAATGGAGAAGGGTTAGTAGTGAAATTCCACAGGGTTCAGTTTTAGGGCCACTTTTGTTCCTTGTATATGTAAATGACCTACCAGAGCCTGTAAGTTAACTCAGTAATATATTTGCAGATGATACAAAGATTGTGAAGAAAGTAAGAAGCAAGTAAAATGGTAGAGAACTTCAGGAATGGTCAGAAAAGTGGCTAAGGAAATTCAGTATTTCTAATGTGACGTAATGAGAATGGGTACAAGAGCGAGAAGGCCCAAGAGTGAACACTCAATAACAGGAGTAAAACTCCATGAGACAGAGGATGAAAGAGATCTAGGAGTAAACATACTGGTCGATTTGTCTCCGGAAGTGCATATAAATGGCATAGTAAGGGCAGCATATGCTTTCTTAGCAAATGTAAGGATAGTCTTCAGCCATATGGACAAGGACATTTTCAGAAATAGTTATGTAACCTATGTGAAGCCAAAGCTTTAATATGCAGCCCCCTTTTGGAATCCACACTTGAAAAAGCACATAGTTTAACGACATACCACGAAACTGGCGCAAGAACTACGCAATCTCAGTTATGATGAGAGGCTTAGGGAATTAGACTTACCATCACTCGAAGATAGAATAATGAGGGGGATATGGTGACGGTTATGACAGAGTGGATAGGAATCGATATTTTAATTGGGCTGGCTCTAGAACTAGAGATCATAGTTCGAAGCTTTGTAAGAAAATTTCTTTGCAAGATGTAAAGAAGTACTATTTAGTGCAAGAGTAGCTGATGATTGGAATTCGCTAAGCGAGGAGGTAGTTAATGCTAACTCAATTCATAGTTTTAAAGACAAATATGATAAGCATCACTGAGCACATATATGGAACCGACCAGGAGATCGGGAGTTACGAGCATATGGTTCTTCCCCGTAAGCACAATAAGGTAATTGCAATTAAGTAATTACATACATACATACATACATATATACATACATACATACCTGTTTTGAATGATGCAAGCGTATCTAAGAAAAACTTGATAATTATTGGCAAATTCCGGCAGAAGGCAATATTGCAAATGTCGGCATTGCCCGAACTCCTGTCTGGGAGTCACACATTGCTGGTAACCTACGTCGGGCTGTGAAGAGATAAAAGGAAGATTATTATTATTATTATTATTATTATTATTATTATTATTATTATTATTATTATTATTATTGCAAGCATAATAATAATAATAATAATAATAATAATAATAATAATAATAATAATAATAATAATAATAATAATATTAATAATAATAATAATAATAATAATAATAATAATAATAATAATAATAACAACAATAATAATAATAATTTAATACCAAAAATAAAGAGTGTAAATTTTACTTATAACTTGTGATAAATATTTAAATTTGAATAAAAACTTAAGATCAGGTTTTAACGTACAGTGGAGAAAATTTTTGAAATATATTTTAGTAAAAACTTAAAACTTTTCAAACTTAGGATAAAGTTTTAAAATAATTTCCTTTTAAAAATAAAAAAAATTAAAATTTAAAGGTGATAGTTAAAAATAAACTAAAAAAAATTATAGCTTTTAGAACTTAAGGAAAAGTTTATGGAGTATTAGGAAATTTAAATGAACACTCAAACTTTTGGCACTTAAAATAAAGTCTTTGAAAAATATTGAAAAGCTGAAAATCTTTAAACTTAATAAAGAATAAAAAGTAGATTTTAATTAATAATGTAGACTTTTAAATTTTCAGCTCTCTTCATATATATATATATATATATATATATATATATATATATATATATATATATATATATATATATATATATATATATATATATATATATGAAAACAAAACAACAAAACTTTGAAAACTTTAGAAAATTTTATGTAAATTAAAGTCTTAAGGTGTTTTCAAACTAAAAACAACGTTTTAAAAGCAATTAAATGAAAACTCCAAATTTTTAAAAACTAAAATTTAAATATATAACTTATTCAAGTAAAAATCTAAAGTTTTAAACCTTAAATTAGTTTTAGAATAAATTTAGGTGAATACTTAACCATTTTAAGCTTGAAATAAAAGCTTAGTATAGATGTAAGTGAAAACTTACGACATTTGAAATTTACAAGTAATATTACAATAGATTCAAGTAAAAACGTGTGTTCCAGTTTTAAACTTAAGTGAAAACTTACCTGGCCTTGTCCAACGAATAATTGCCTGGTTCCCGGACCATCAGGAAGTGCCACAGTGTTGCCACCTCCCAAAAAGGGCACGAAGGGAACTGGTTGAATAATAATAATAATAATGATAATAATAATAATAATAATAATAATAATAATAATAATAATAATAATAATAATAATAATAATAATAATAATAATAATTATAATGATAATAGTAATAATAATAATAATAATAATAATAATAATAATAATAATAATAATAATAATAATAATAATAATAATAATAGTAGTAGTAGCAGCAGCAGCAGTAGTAGTAGTAGTAGTAGTAGTAGTAGTAGTAGTAGTAGTAGTAGTAGTAGTAGTAGTAGTAGTAGTAGTAGTAGTAGTAGTAGTAGTAGTAGTAGCAGCAGCAGCAGCAGCAGCAAGAATAATAATAATAATAATAATAATAATAATAATAATAATAATAATAATAATAATAAAAATAATAATAATAATAATAATAATAATAATAATAATAATAATAATAATAATAAAAATAATAGATTTCTCATTTATTACTCAACAAAGGTAAATTATCTGAAGTATGCGTGTGCATATATCTCATTGTCTATCTATCTATTTATCTATCTATCTATCTGTCTATTTAGCTATTTATCTATCTATCAGTCTATCTCTTTTTATGATATATATATATATATATATATATATATATATATATATATATATATATATATATATATATATATATATATATATATATATATATATATATATATATAATCTATGCTTTCATTCATCCATCCATCCATCCATACCTACATACATGCATACATACATGCATGCATACATACATACATACATACATACATACATACATACATACATACATACATACATACATACATACATACATACATACATACATACATACATACGAGTGTATTTACCTGCTGGGGAACTTCCCGAGGGTACCCACTGACCGGTGACGGGATCTGCATTAGAAAAAAAAAGGAATAGATCACGTAATTGAACAAATTAAGAATAAACAATTTATCAAAAATAAAGTAATAAGAGAAAAATATATGAGTAAGTGTATAATTACTTTAGTAACAATGTAAATAGAGTACTAAATAAGTTAATGCATTTAAAATTATATATATATATATATGGTGTGTGTGTGTGTGTGTGTGTGTGTGTGTGTGTGTGTGTGTGTGTGTGTGTGTGTGTGTGTGTGTGTGTGTGTGTGTGTGTGTGTGTGTGATTACCTAATTGTGTGTACGGGAAAGAGCACAAAGCTCGTATCTTCCCGTCTCCTCATCGGTTCCATTTTATACTTAGTGATACTTATCATACCTGTCCTTAAAACTATGGATTGAGATACCATTAACTACCTCCTCGCTTAGCCAATTCCAATTATCAACTACTCTTACACTGAAAAAGTATTTCCTTACATCCTGCAAAGAAGTTTTCTTACGAAGCTTCAAACTATGATCTCTAGTTCTAGAGCCAGCCATATCAAAATATCGATCCCTATCCACTCTATCATAACCATGAAGGAATTTAAAGACTGTCACCATATCCCCCCTCACTCTTCTAGCTTCGAGTGATGGTAAGTCTAATTCCCTCAGCCTCTCATCATAATTGAGATTGCGTATTTCTGGCACCAGATTCGTGGCATGTCTTTGAACTTTTTCAAGCTTAGCTATGTGCTTTTTCAAGTGCGGATTCCAAAAGGGGGCTGCATATTCGAGTTTTGGCCTCACATAGGTTACATAAATATTTCTGAACATTTCCTTGTCCATGTGCCTGAAGGCTACCCTTACATTTGATAAGAATGCATATGCTGCCTTTACTATGCCATTTATATGTATTTCTGGAGACAAATCTGCCAGTATGTTTACTCCTAGATCTCTCTCATTTTCTGTCTCTTGAAGTTCTACTCCAGCCACCGAGTAGTCAAGCTTGGGCCTTCTTGCACTTGTACCCATTCTCATTTCCTTACATTTTGAAGTATTGAATTTCATTAGCCACTTTTCTGACCACTCATGCAGATTATTTAGATCCTCCTGAAGTTCTCTACCATTGTTCTCGTTTTTTACTTTCTTCACAATCTTTGCATCATCTGCAAACATATTCATGAATGAATTTACAGACTCTGGTAGGTCATTTACATATACAAGGAACAAAAGTGGCCCTAAAACTGAACCCTGTGGAACTCCACTACTAACTCTTCTCCATTCAGACACTGAGTGTCTTACTCTAACCCTCTGTTCCCTTCCTTCTAAGTAAGTTTTTATCCATTCCAAAACATTTCCACCTATTCTAGCCATTGATTGCAGCTTCCTAATAAGTCTCCCATGTGGAACAGTGTCAAACGCTTTCTGGAAGTCTAGGAATATGCAATCTGCCCAGCCCTCTCGTTCCTGTAAGATTTGGCTTACCTCATCATAAAATTCTAATAAGTTTGTTACTGTTGATCTACCTTCTCTGAAGCCATGTTGCCTCATTGACAAAAAGTTGAAGGATTCCAAGTGAAGAGAGATATGTTTCCTTAGTAGTTTCTCCATAACTTTGCAAACTATGCTGGTCAAGGAAACTGGTCTATAGTTCAGAGCCGTATCCCTCCTTCCCTTTTTGAAGATAGGTATCACATTTGCTTGTTTCCAGCATCTTGGAATCTCCCCCGACTCCAGTGACTTTTTAAATATGATACTTAGTGCCACTGATATTGAGTTTGCGCATTTTTTAGGCACATGAGGGGATATGTCATCAGGACCTGTAGCTTTATGAACATATAAATCCATCAGCGCTTTGCATACCTCTGTGGCTGTAAGGTTGATGTTCTCTAATACCGGCCCTTGAGCTTCTATCACTGCAGTCTGAGGGGGTGGGGTATTTTCTACTGTAAATACTGACTGAAACTCCTTGTTCAATTATTTGCAGATCTCTTCATCCGTCTCAGTGATGCTTCCATCCGCTCTCTTTAGCCTTAAAACCTGTTCTTTTACCTTCAGTTTTCCTCTGATAAAGCTGTGAAAAAGCTTGGGATTTTCTTTAGCCTTCCTGGTGATGTCCCTCTCATAGTCTCTCTCTGCCTCTCTCCTTTTACTTAGGTAGTCATTTCTTGCTCTTTTGTAGGTTTGCCAGGCATTTATGTTTTTTCTCCTCCTATACCTTTTCCAGCATTTGTCTCTCCACTCCTTAGCTCTTTTACACCCATTATCGAACCATTTCTCTCTGGCATGAATTACACCTACTTTGGTGACAGGTATGCAGCAATCTACCATCTTCCCATATTTCTCACAAAAGATGTCATACATTTCTTGTACAGATTTGTTGTAAAATAAGGTTCTCCAGTCAAGAACTGCAAAAGGCTCATTCATTTTGATGTAATCTCCTTTCGGATAGTTCCTCCTCATGTCCTCAGTGCCTCTACTCTCAGGAAGAATATCTTCAATGATATACTCCATCAACAACACACAGCGGTCACTCTTTCCAATTGGTGGTTCATACTCAATTTTTTCAATATCCAACACATTATCTGTGAACACTAGATCAAGTAGTGATGGCTCATCCCCATCCCTGGCCCTTGTTGGTTCCATTACATGTTGGTGTAGGAAATTCCCTTGTACGCAATCTAGGAATCTTGCCCCGAATGAGTCCTCACCACTGTGTGGGTCAAGATTTATCCAATCTATCTCTTTATGATTAAAGTCTCCCATAATCAAAATCCTACATTTTTTTTTCCCGTGCCATGTGTGTGTGTGAGTGTGTGTTTGTGTGTATTTGTGTGTTTATATTTGTGTGTGTATGTATGAGTGTGTGTGATTGTGTGTGTGCAAACTTGTACATAAATAAGCAAAAGAAAATGGAATGAAGAAACATTAATAAAAATAAAGAAAGGAAATCATGTAATAATAAGTTATTAAATAAATTGCTGAGGAAATATGTAATTAAAGACTTTAATAGAAATTATTAAATTGGTTAATTAATAACTGACGACATGATGTATATATTTTTAGATGAGGATATTAGTACTTATTAAATAAATAGAGGAATAGATAAATAAATAGATAAATATATAAACTCATTAAATAATAGTTAAATATAAATATAAGTATATGACATTTTTATTTTTTCATAAATTTACCTTTTTCGAATTTAGGCTTCGGCACCCATGCTGGAAACCCAGCTCCACCTGGGACGAGAAAAATAAAACAAATATATAGTAGTAAAAATAAATAAATTAAAGTAGATATTAAATAAGAGAAAAAAAGAAGAATATGGAGAAGATGATGATGATGAGTCGAGAGAGAAGTAGACAAAATTGCATAATTATAATAATAAGAAAAAATTATTTTTGAATGCATATATACGAATACAAATTAAAGGAAGAAGAAAATGAAATAAGAAACGGTAAAAGAAATAAGCAAAGGATGTTTAAGAGGAAAAGGAATAGAGAACTAACTAGGAAATAATGTAGAGTTGTAATGTATTACAAAATTTAAAAAATGAACAAAATATAATCGTGATGTATGTTTCTAAGACGAACGCGAGTTTCAGTTTAAATGTCAACCACTATTAGAATGAAAAGAAAAACTAATTATCCTTCCCTCTTATCTTACTCTTAGTCTTCCTCCTCCTCCTCCTCCTTTTACTCTTTCTCCTCCTCTCCCTCCACCTCTCCCTGTCACTCTGACCCTCCCTCCTCCTCTCCCTGTCTCTCTGCCTCTCCCTCCTCCTCTCCCTGTTTCTCTGCCTCTCCCTCCTCCTCTTCCTGTTTCTCTTCCTATCCCTCCTCCTCCTTTTTTTCTTCCTCCATCTTTTTTCCTCCCTCCCCTCTCCCTTCCTTCTCTTTCCTCCCCCTCTCCGTTCTTTCATTCTTTCTCCATTTCTTTTAAATCTCTCTCTCTCTCTCTCTCTCTCTCTCTCTCTCTCTCTCTCTCTCTCTCTCTCTCTCTCTCTCTCTCTCTCTCTCTCTCTCTCTCTCTCTCTCTCTCTCTCTCTCTCTCTCTCTCTCTCTCTCTCTCCCTCCTTTTTCTCCTTTCGCTATTTCCCTTCCCGCTCATTTTACTCCCAGTTTTTGTCCTCTCCTCTCTTTTCTTCTTCTCCCCCCTCTTCTCCTCCTCACTTTATTTTTCTTCTTCCTTGTCTTCTTTCTTTTCCATCCTTCTTTCTTTAACTTTCTTTTTCACCTCCCTTTCTTTTCGTCCTTATATCTCCTCCTCGTCCTCTTTTATCTCTTCTCTCTAATCCTCTTTCTTATTCTATTCCTCTCCTCCTCCTCTTCCTCCCTCTGTTTCTCCTCTTCGTCCTCATTTACCTCTTCCTGTTTCATCTTTTTTACTCCCTCCCTCTTTCTTTTCCTCAATTTCTCTACCTTCCCTTCCTTCGTCTCTCTCTGATTCTCTTCCTCCCCCTCTTATCTATTCATCTCTCCTATTCTTTCTTTACTTCTCCTCCACGTCTCTCTTTTCCTCCCTCCCTTTCTCCTCCTTGCCCTTTATCTCATCCACTCCTTTTTTTTCATATCTTATTTCCTCTTTATCTTTATCTACTCTTCAACTTTCTCCTCTTTCTTCTCCATCCTTTCCTCTCCATCTATCCTTCCTTATTTTCCTCCCTTCATTTTTTCTTTCTCCCTTCTTTTTTTCTCGTCTCTCCTATCCTCACTTTTTTCTCTCCCTCCGTTCCACTCCTTTTATTCCTTCCTTCTCTTATCCTCCCCCTCTCCCTTCTTTTAAATATCCTCTTCTTCCTCTTTCTCCTTCTCTCCCTCTGTCTTCTCCCTCACCTCCTCTCCCTCTTTCTCCTTCTCTCCCTCTGTCTTCTCCCTCACTTCCTCTCCCTCTTTCTCCTTCTCTCCCTCTGTCTTCTCCCTCACCTCCTCTCCCTCTTTTTCCTTCTCTCCCTCTGTCTTCTCGCTCACCTCTATAATTTCCTCCCAGTTTTCCTCTTTCCCTATTTACTCCTCTTATTTTTCCTATCCCCAATTGCCCCCCCCCCACTTTTTTACAGATATTAAAAAATGTGTTAAAGTTAAGTATTCATAGAACCTTACCTTGAAGGCGAACTTCCTCTCCTGGAAATATGACTGAAAAGTTAGAAAAAAATGGGGAATTTTGTGTTATTATGTAAGTAATTAATGAAAAGAGAGGAATGAAACATATTAAATAAATTAGTTTCTTCCTTTATTATTTTAGGCTTAATAAATAATATTATGTTCCTTGATCGAGAAAAAAAGACAAACACATTATTTCTCAAGAAATGTGAATTTATTCGTGAAATCACAATTTCTAGGTCTTGATAAGGTTCCTTTATTTGTATATATGTTAAATAAAGAATTGGGTAATTCAATTGCAGGAATATTTTTAATATATTTAAAAATTTACTCATTGTAAGAATAGGTATGGGCAAATATATATATATATATATATATATATATATATATATATATATATATATATATATATATATATATATATATATATATATATATATATATATATATATATAACATACTGGTATACCATCAGAGATGAGTGCTAATATACTTAAAGCACTAGACACCATGCTTCAGTATCGCCTTTGAAGAGAGAATTATTAGCGACCATCATCTCTGCAGAAAGAGACTTTAGCTCCTGCGGGAAACTCTCTCTAAGCACTCTTTTCATAAGAGATAGTGAAGCATGGTGTCTTGCGCCTTGAGTAGACTATGTAGTCTCTGATGCTATGCTATTTTGTTAAGTATTCTAAGACAGTTATATATATATATATATATATATATATATATATATATATATATATATATATATATATATATATATATATATATATATATATATATATATAGAATTATTTTCTTATACTTACTTTGTCGCTTTTTCCTTAGTAATTTATTATCCTCTTTTGCTAGTGCATTGGCCAATAGGCAACAAAGGAACGCGGTCGCCGATAACCTCATGCTGGAATAATAATAATAATAATAATAATAATAATAATAATAATAATAATAATAATAATAATAATAATAATAATAATAATAATAATGATAATGATAATGATGATGATGATATTGATAATGATAATGATAATGATAATAATAATAAAAATAATAATAATAATAATAATAATAATAATAATAATAATAATAATAATAATAATAATAATAATAATAATAATAATAATAACAATAATAATAATAATAATAATAATAATAATAATAATAATAATAATAATAATAATAATGTTCCGGTTTGTTCCGGTTTGACGTCACGGACTCCCTTTTCTACCAAGGGCTAGGACGATTGCCTCCTTGCGAAGGACTTGTTTTGGCAGATGTAATCGTTACCCTGAGTGCATATCCTTGCTAACCTCAGACCGTGACGGGGCGCGAACCCTCGACCCGACTCCTCAGAGTCGCGAACGCTACCGCTTGAGCCACGGTGACTACAATAATAATAATAATAATAATAATAATAATAATAATAATAATAATAATAATAATAATAATAATAATAATAATAATAATAATAATAATAATAATAATTTCATCTCTCTGAGATCTTATAGCGATTATAGACGAGAAAAGGTACTGGAGAACAACGCATTGCCTCAGTTAAGAAAAATATTTGAAATAAAAGTGAAGCACTTGATATATACACATTGTTCAACCAGATAACCATATCAGAGAATGAATCAAAGAAAATATATTATTTAGGATATACGATGTAGGTATATGATATGGTTCGCCAAAAATCCAAAATGCAAATGTGTCTATGAGAGCTGTAACATCTGCCATTAAAATCCTTATGTAAACTGACCCTAAATTTTCATCTTTAATGAAATGATACTCCAATATTCCGATGCGCAATCACTAGTGCCAAATGCACATGGAATTATTGTCATATATGTATTAGGGTCGAATCTTTATCAGACGATGAAGTATATTTCATATATCAATTCACATTAGTAACTCAAGAAATTAAACAGACTCAGATCATAATGAGGTAATCGCTGGTATTGACACGGAATAATTGATTATGCTGTTTACCTTTTTGTGTCAATATAAAATCTCCATTCGAATGGGGGGACACAGATAGGTTGGATTTGGGGATTTAAGGCTGAATATAAATTCCTGAAGGCAGCTCGAAAACATGTTGGCCACTTCCCGAGTCAAATCCTCCCACCACTGCGCCCTCTGACGGTCCCCAAAATATACGCAACATTACTCGTGGTGTTTGGCGTTTGTGTCACTATTAATCCCCCCCCATTCGATTGGGGGTGGACACAGCCAGCTTTCAAGTGCAGAATTAAAGCTGGATACCGTTTCTAACGCCCCTCGGTGGGCTTTAAAACGGGCTAGTATTGTCTTGTTTTGACTTGAAATCGCTAAATGTTCCTGTTTTACGTCACGGACTGCCTTTTCTACCAAGGGCTAGGACGGTTGCCTTCTTGCGAAGGACTTGATTTTGATATACTAATAGATTACATTCACAACACTTTTTGTTGTCATTATCAAAAACAATTTTCTGGATTAACTTGCCCCCCCCACATTCCATAAAAAGTAGAATAACAGTTATGATATGCAAATTTAACGAAGAGAGAAAAATTGAAAGGAAGAACTGCAAACGAGTTTCTCCAAAGCAGGAAGAGAATATCACGTGATGAAAAAAGAAATATTTTGGAAAAGTTAACTACTTTTTCTTTCGATTTAAAAGCCTGGTTCTTATAGTAATTTTGAGTCGGAATGTGATTGTAAACAAGAGAGTTCATTTCGGAAAAAAAAACTAGATCTTCTTCTTCTTCTTCTTCTTCTTCTTCTTCTTTGTCTTCTTGTCCTTCTTGTTGTTCTTCTTGTTGTTCCTCTTGTTCTTCTTTTTGTTCTTCTTTCTTTCTTTTTCTATGACTTTTTCTATTTCTTCTTCTTGTTCTTCTTCTTCTTTCTCTTCTTCTTCTTTTTCTTCTTCTTTTTCGTTGAAAATTGCTGATTCATTATTCCTGAAGCAATGAAGTTTCAACTTGTTTGGTAACTTTAGTGTCTGTAGCCCTGTTCGGCTTTTTGCCGTAGGCCCCCTCTCTCTCTCTCTCTCTCTCTCTCTCTCTCTCTCTCTCTCCTCTCTCTCTCTCTCTCTCTCTCTCTCTCTCTCTCTCTCTCTCTCTCTCTCTCTCTCTCATGAGAATTACAGGACGTACATTTTTCCTCTTATCTAATCCCGAGTTCTTTAAGAAACTATTTCATCGCTGATGTCCACGGGAGTTGACATACTCCCTTTCCCATCCTAACGTGATTCTGGTGAAGAGAAGCTGTACGAGCTTCCGTTCGGAGTTGAATTCATGACCACTTGGAAGGGAGCCAGACCCTGTATCCACTGACCTACGCATTCTTATGAGCGATTCATATATAGGATTATTCTAAAGAGAGAGAGAGAGAGAGAGAGAGAGAGAGAGAGAGAGAGAGAGAGAGAGAGAGAGAGAGAGAGAGAGAGAGAGAGAGAGAGAGAGAGAGAGAGAGAGAGAGAGAGAGAGAGAGAGAGATTAAGCTTGCAGTACTACGTGTATACCGATGATGTCAATTATTATTATTATTATTATTATTATTATTATTATTATTATTATTATTATTATTATTATTATTATATTGCACACGCAAGCACGTACACACCCTGATATATATATATATATATATATATATATATATATATATATATATATATATATATATATATATATATATATATATATATATATATATATATATATATATATGCACACACATTCATCTATTCGCAAAATTCAAATGTATTTTAAATTATCTTCTAAATATTCGAGCAATAACCCCCGCTCCATTTCGCCTAACCTTCAAGAGAACCCCCAGGAATCCCCATCCCGCAGGGCATCTTCCCGGATTGTCGGGAATCCCTAGCCAATTCCTATTTTAGTGCCGGAACACAATCGATTTCCGTAACTCAGTCGATCAGTGTTAGGCTCAAACCCTGACAGCCTCGGGTGCAAGTCCTCTTTGATGGTTTGTACTGCAAATTTTCACCTGCTTCTCGTGAAGAAGGGGGAGGGTTGGAGGGTTGTGGTATCTCTCGTGTATTAGCCTCTGCGGTGAATGAGTGAAGAATTGGAATTGTGGGGCTAATAGTAAACGAGTTTCCTTAAAAGCTCCCCTACAACTCTCTCTCTCTCTCTCTCTCTCTCTCTCTCTCTCTCTCTCTCTCTCTCTCTCTCTCTCTGTATATATATATATATATATATATATATATATATATATATATATATATATATATATATATATATATATATATATTGTGTGTGTGTGTGTGTGTGTGTGTGTGTGTGTGGTGTGTGTGTGTGTGTGTGTGTGTGTGTGTGTGTGTGTGTGTGTGTGTGTGTGTGTACAATTATTTGTGTATATATGGTGTCCCTTTCGTGTACTCATTCGACGTGTTAAGTAAATAGGTTTTGGCATATGACGGCCACCACGAACATTTTCGATTTGCCAAGCAGTTCTGGCATCAACAGATCTATTAAAAGAAAAAAGCTCAGCTCGTCACAGAGTTTGGAACCGTTGGATGTGAGCCGAGAGCATTTATAATGAATATAAATTATTATTAATTTATTGTTGAAATTAGAGGCTCAGTCGATAGCGTCTCCGACTCTGAGGCGTCAGGTCGAGGGTTCGCGCCCCACCACGGTCTGAGGTTAGCAAAGGCATGCACTCAGCGTAAGGATTACATCTGCCAAAACAAGTCCTTCGCAAGAAGGCAACCGTCCTAGCCCTTGGTTGATAAGGGAGTCCGTGACGTAAAACCGGTTGAAATTAGAGTAATGAGAAGAGCACATACATACATACATACATACATACATACATACATACATACATACATACATACATACATACAACATACATACATACATACATACATACATACATACATACATACATACATACATACATACATACATACATACATACATACATACATACATACATACATACATACATACATACATACATACATACATACATACATACATACATACATACATACATACATACATACATACATACATACATACATACATACATACATACATACATACATACATACATACATACATACATACATACATACATACATACATACATACATACATACATACATACATACATACATACATACATACATACATACATACATACATACCAGAGAGAAATGGTTCAATAATGAGTGTAAGAGAGCTGAGGACTGGAGAGACAAATGCTGGAAAAGGTTTAGAGGGAGAAAAAACATAAATGCCTAGCAGACTTATAAAAGAGCAAGAAATGATTACCTAAGTAAATGAAGACAGGCAGAGAGAGACTATGAGAGGGATTCCACCAGAAAGTCTAAAGAAAATCTCAAACTTTTCCACGGCTTTATCAGAGGAAACTGAAGGTAAAAGTACAGGTTTTAAAGCTTAAGAGAGAGGATGGAAGCATCACTGAGACGGATGAAGAGATTTGCAAAGCACTGAACAAGTAGTCTCTGTCAGTATTTACAGTAGAAAATACCCCACCCCCTCAGATTGCAGAGATAGAAGCTCATGGCCCTGTATTAGAGAACATCATCTTTTCAGCCACAGAGGTATGCAAAGTGCGGATGGAGTTAGATGTCCATAAAGCTACAGGTCCTGATGATATATCCTCACATGTACTAAAGAAATGCACTAATTCAATATCAGCGGCACTAAGCATTATATTTAAAAAATTGCTGGAGTCATGGGAGATTCCAAGATGCTGGAAACAAGCGAACGTGATACCTATCTTCAAAAAGGGAAGGAGGGATACGGCTCTAAACCATAGACTTGTTTCCTTGATAAGCATAGTTTGTAAAGTTAAGGAGAAACTACTAAGGAAACATATCTCTCTTCACTTGGAATCCTTCAACGTTTAGTCATTGAGGCAACATGGCTTCAGAAAAGGTAGATCAACAGTAACAGACTTATTTGAATTTCATGATGACGTAAGCCGAATCTTACAGGAAAAAGAGGGTTGGGCAGATTGCATATTCCTAGACTCCCAGAAATCATTTGACACTGTCCCTCATGGGAGACTTATTAAGAAGCTGCAAGCAATGGCAAGAATAGGTGGAAATGTCTTGTAATGGATGAAAACATACTTAGAAGGAAGGGAATATATGGCTAGAGTAAGACACTCAATGTCTGAATGGAGAAGAGTTAGTAGTGGAGTTCCACAGGGTTCAGTTTTAGGGCCACTTTTGTTCCTTGTATATGTAAATGACTTACCAGAGTCTGTAAATTTATTCATGAATATGTCTGCAGATGATGCAAAGATTGTGAAAAAGTAAGAGACGAGAACAATGGTAGAGAACTTTAGGAAGATGTAAATAGTCTGCAAGAGTGGTCAGAAAAGGGGCTAATGAAATTCAATACTTCTAAATGTAAGGTAATGAGAATGGGTACAAGTGCAAGAAGGCCCAAACATGGCTACTCGGTGGCAGGAGTAGAACTTCAAGAGACAGAGAATGAGAGAGATCTAGGAATAAACATACTGGCAGATTTGTCTCCAAAAATGCATATAAATGGCATAGTAAGGGCTGCATTTGCTTTCCCAGTAAATATCAGGGTAGCCTTCAGGCACATGGACAAGGAAATGTTCAGAAATATATATGTAAGCTATTTGAGGCCAAAGCTCTAATATGCAGTCCCAGTTTGGAATCCACACTTGAAAATGCAAGTAGTTAAACTGGAAAAAGTTCAAAGACATGCCATGAAACTGATGCCAGAAATACGCAGTCTGTTATGATGAGAGGCTGAGGGAATTAGACTTACCATCACTCGAAGCTAGAAGACTGAGGGGGGATATGGCGACGGTTTTTAAATTCCTTCATGGTTATGACGGAGTGGATAAATATCGATATTTTGATATGGCAGGCACTAGAACTAGATGTCATAGATTGAAGCTTAAGAGTAGTTGATAATTAGAACTCGCTAAGCGTGGAGGTAGTTAATGCTAACTCAATCCATAGTTTTAAGGATAAGTATGATAAGTATCACTAAGTACAAAATGGAACCGACCAGAAGACGGGAAGTTACGAGCTTGGGGCTCTTCCCCTTAAGCACAATTAGGTAATTGCAATAAAGTAATTACATACATACATACATTGAGAGAGAGAGAGAGAGAGAGAGAGAGAGAGAGAGAGAGAGAGAGAGAGAGAGAGAGAGAGAGAGAGAGAGAGAGAGAATTTAGCATACGCACGAGTAATCGGGAAGACCGACTAATATCTGGATGATTCTGGATATGATCGCTAAATGTGAATCATAATACCCTAAAGTAACTCAAAAAAGTCAAGTTAATGTTTTTATTTTATTAGCGTGGGCCATAAAGACTGTTTATATACTTCCTTAGTTTCTTAAATGACCACAGCCCCCCTTGTAAAGGGGGTGACCGAGCCAAAGAACACACATCCTCCACAAGCCAAGCATATCCCGACCACCTGCAGATAGCGTTGCCACAATGACCCTCCCCACCCTGCTTGGGTCATCCACAGGGTTCGTGGATAAGGATCTTCTGCCGTGAGGCCTAAGAGCCATAACTGGTTTACCCCCAACGCTTAAAGCACCTCAGATACATTGCATATAATTCAGATATGAACAGAACAAAAACATGACTATTCAGACATGAACAGAACAAAAACATGACTATGATAAACTGCCGTAACTTAAATATACATTTGTTTGTTTGTCTTCATAGTGTATTTGTCTGAGCTAGTTAGATGCCGCAACTTTGAGGCGTCGCGTCGAGGGTTCGCGGCCCACCACTGTCTGAGGTTAGAAGGGGCATTCACTTAGAGTAGCGAATACACCTGCCAAAACCAAAGTTCTCTCTCAAGAAGGCACCGTCCTAAACCCTTTGTAAAAATGGGAATCTGTGACGTAAAACCCATCACATCACATTAGACTGTGTATATGCATTTATATAGCTTTAATTATGTTTTTAATATTAATGTTAATAATTGCATATACTGGAAAATAAACATGTAAATGATAAGGTAAAAGTAACTTCAAACATGTTTGTTTTTGTTTTTATAAGATCGTGTTTGTCTGAGCCAGTGAGTCTGTTTTTTTTTTTTTTTGTTTATACTTGAATAGCCTTGAAATATTCTGTGTTAAAAGTTAAGATTTTATACATAGAATTTACACATACTTTGTCTTTAGCAAACAAGTCCACAATTGATTTATTTCCTAACGCCCCGCGGTGGGATCGACCCAGCGTTAGTCACTCCCCTACTTGAGCAGGGTATTCGTCAGCCAGGGCAAGCCCCAACCCCCCACTGTGGTGTCCAACCACAACAGTTCCTGCCAGTAAACAGCTTAATCTCTCGGTCTTGGACGGGAACCGATCTTTCGACCTCGTGAATGCGAAGCCAGCGCGTTACCACTGTACATTATAGAACTTTGCTTTTCTTAAAACTTGATTTTTTAAGTTTAGAATATTTCTTTTAAGTCTCTAAGTTTTTATTTTTATTTTGGTGTTGCATACAGTAAACAAAAAGAATATTATTATTTAATTCGATAAGAAGGCAGTCAAGAGTAGACTTTGAGTGTATTTTAATTCATATATTTCTATTTTATTTTATCTGAGATCACTTAATTTTGGGTAGATGAAAGAAATAATTCTTCACACGCAAAATCTTTATAAAGTTACCCCTTTTAATAACTTAAAAGTTTGAGAACCAATAAAAGTTATTTAGGACCGCTGTAGTGCAGTGGTTGGAACACTCAGGAAGTGACAGACCGATATTCGAGCCACCTCGGTGTTAGGAAAGACATCCAGTGTTAATTCCCCAGCTCCAGCCTCTCTGTGTCCACCCCCATTTGAATGGGGATAAACAATGACACATAAATTGGCAAATAGCAACAACAACAACAACAACAACAACAACAACAACAATAACAACAATAACAACAACAGCACTGTTCTAAATGTTATCGAAAGTCTGACCTGAACGTTGGCATCATTTAATGTACTAAATTAGATTAATTTGTGTTGTCATCTATATCCCCAGCAACTACTTCAGATAGAATAGTTGAAGAAGGATCAAAGCGTTTTTGCATATTATTATATGTTTAGCTTCGTGGCGCTCATCTATTTCATCTAGAACTATTCTACATTGAATATTTGAATAATGTTGAGAGTGTCTTTGCATATTTTGATATGCTTGAGTTCTTAAATTTGTTCCTCTGTTTCATCTAGAAATGTTGAACACAGATATATTTGAAGAAAGTTCTAAATAACACTAATTATCTCCCTCCGTTCACCCATATATTCATCTCCAACTACTTTGTGCAAGAATAGATTAAGGAAAATCAATTTATCTAAACCTTCTTTACTCAGAATGGTGGAAGAAAGATCAAAATATCTCTGCATATACTTCTCTAATAAATTCCCTCTGTATAACCAAAATATATACCTACTACTACTACTACTACTACTACTACTACTACTACTACTACTACTACTACTACTACTACTACTACTACTACTACTACTACTACTACTACTCCCTCTTCTTCTTCTTTGCTCAAAATACCAAGCCTAAGACAAACATCCTTTAGCTCTACTGTCTACCTGATTATTCAGCCATTAGCTGGAGATCATTTGGTCCACGTGATTGGAGAGGGGGCTTGGGCTCCTGCTAAGCTTCAGATAGATAGTTGGGCTCTGTGCTATCACTGTTCCTTGCCCTTGCCTTTCATCAGACACCTTTAATCTTCAACCACTATTCTCAATTCAAGAGTGACTTTACAGAATAATTTAAGAAATCCCTTGACATTGGTATCATACCTAACTAATCTTCACTCATCTGTAGTTCAAAAGTTATTTTGCACAGAATAGTTGAAGAAATTCCAAAACACTGGCATCAAACCTAACTCTGCTTATTTCCTCTATTCAGTTACCTATTCATCTATTACTAATGTTCACGGAATAGTTGATATGAGAGCAAAATCGCATATGCATACACTGTTCTACTCAAATCTCTCATTTGTCCGTCTATCTGCTAATAGGGGGGTTTACACGGTCAAACGGTCGTCGAACGCGGTTCGACGGACAAGTGTTTGAAGTGATGTTCGAACGTGTGAACGGGGTATTTGGTTGTCGACACGTTTGACAAACGTGTTCGACAACCAAATACCCCGTTCACACGTTCGAACATCACTTCAAACACTTGCCTGTCGAAACGCGTTCGACGAACCGTTTGACCGTGTAAACCGCCTTTAATAGACGAAGTAAAACCAAAAATTCCCTAAATTTACTATGCTGCTATTATACACTGTTGCTCTTTTTTTTTATTTACATATTTATGTTTTTTTTTTTTTTACAGGTAGAATTCCCAAGGCCAACCAGTTTCTGACGGATGTTCAGAGAGATAATGCGGCCTCGCTGAATCTCCAGAGCTCAGAGCAGCAGATGCAAAATGGAGCATTGCTGAAGAAGGCAAGTACAAATATCAACATTGACAAGACCATAGACAGATTTTAATAATATATTTTTCTTTTCGTTCGTCTCTGTCTTGGTTTTTTGTTCTTAGTCTTGTTTTATTTGCTAGTTTGTTTCTGTAATTAGTCTGTTTTTGTTAAAGGTTTTGTTAATGTTACCTAAATTGCATAGTTCTGAGTGTTCAAATTCGTTTTTTTTTTAGTTAGTCTTGACTATATTTTTAGGTTTGTTTTTGTCTGTGTTTATTTGTGGTATCTGGTGTGTGGTATTTTATTTGTTTCTCATTTAAGTGCTAAATTACTATGTCTAAGTTTTTCACATATCCAAGATTTGCTATAATTGTTTTTTTTGTTTTCAACAGTGCCTCTCAGCGAAGCCAAAAGTAGAATTCTCTCTCTCTCTCTCTCTCTCTCTCTCTCTCTCTATATATATATATATATATATATATATATATATATATATATATATATATATATATATATATATATATATATATATATATGTGTGTGTGTGTGTGTGTGTGTGTGTGTGTGTGTGTGTGTGTGTGTGTGTGTGTGTGTGTGTGTGTGTGCTTGTGTGTGTGTGTGTATGTGTGTGTGTGTTTGTATGTATGTAAGTGTGTGTTTGTGTGTGTGTGTGTGACAAGTATTTATCGCCCTCCGTCACTTCGCAGTTACCAGTTAGCCCTGTTATTTATATTTAAATAATAATGATGCAAGAAATAGCTTCTTAACTTGTGCTCGGACTTAGCTCATCATATTAGTCAAGTACTAGTACTATATAAGTACATATTATAGTACATCTAGTAAATGCTAATCTAGAACTAGAAAGAACTAGGCATGAAGACAAATAGTTCACTTTAGTAGGAAAATTGGACCAGAAATTGGGATGTGAATTGGTATTAGTTTTACGTTTTCCAGGAAAAAATATTGCGTCATCAGATTTGCTTTTGTTGAAATTTATATTCATTTGTCCTAAAATAAATAAAACACACACTTTTTGGCAACAGATAGAACCATGGAAAGTAAAATATAAAATAAGATAAAGTTGTTCCGGTTTTACGTCACGGACTCACTTTTCTACCAAGGGCTAGGACGGTTGCCTTCTTGCGAAGGACTTGTTTTGGCAGATGTAATCGTTACCCTGAGTGCATGTTCTTGCTAACCTCAGACCGTGACGGGTCGCGAAGCCTCAACCTGACGCCTCAGAGCCGCGGACGCTACCGCTTGAGCCACGTGACTACATAAAATAAGATAAAGTAATAAGGTTTATTTCAAAACTGGATGGAATATATATATATATATATATATATATATATATATATATATATATATATATATATATATATATATATATATATATATATATATATATATATATATGTGTGTGTGTGTGTGTGTGTGTGTGTGTGTGTAAATTTATTACTGAGGAAAATCTGCCATTGAATGAAACTCATAAAACAAAAATTATACTCACATTGCACCACACCTGTTGCCTCTAGCCTTCACACTACCTTCCATGCTGGGGCAAGCAACCTTTATATAACCTCTGGTACTTGCTCTTTCCCCCGCCCCCCTCACCTAATTGGGGATGTCCCATCCCCCATTTGGAATACTCATAACCCTACTGGATCTCTCTCTCTCTCTCTCTCTCTCTCTCTCTCTCTCTCTCTCTCTCTCTCTCTCTCTCTCTCTCTCTCTCTCTCTCTCTCTCTCTCCTCTCTCCTGGATAGTTTTTAAGTGTTAGATTCTTCTTCTTCTTCTTCTTCTTCTTCTTCTTCTTCTTCTTCTTCTTCTTCTTCTGCCTCTGTCGCTGCTGGTTTTGCTACTTGTCACAGTTGCAACTGCTTCTACTGTCACTACTGTTGCTTTACTTCTTTTGTTCCCGCAGATGCTGCTGCACTATTGCTGTTGATCTTGCTTTTTTGTTTTATTAATATATTGCTAATGCTGTTCCTGTTGATTTTTTGCTGCTATTGTATTCTTGCTAATGTTGTTCCTGATGATTTTTTGCTGTTCTTAACCTACTGGTACTGTTATTCCTGTTGTTTTTTTCTGTTATGTCATTGCTACTACTACTGTCGTTGCGCTTTTCTGTTATGTTGCTACTGCTGTTGTTTCTATTATTCTGTTATTGTGTCTGTTGCTACTGCTGTTACTGTTGCGTTTTTTTTTCATTTATGCCTCATGCTACTAATGTTTTGTTATTTTCCTCTTATTATGTCTATTACTTCTGCTCTTGGCGTTTTTTGTTTGTTTGTTTGTTTGATTTTTTATGTTAATATTAATTGTTGCTGCTTCTGCTGTTACAGTAACTGCTGTTGTTCTTACCAGTTGTTTTTGCTGCAGTTATAGCTCTTACTTCTACTACAACTGTTATTGATAATTTTTCTACTTTCTTCAAAACTAATGTTGTTACTGCTTCTGTTATTGCTGCGGTTTTTACTATGAATATTTTGCTGCTTGCGCTGTTATTGCTGTTACAACTTTCCGTTACTGTTACCATTACTGTTCCAATTACAACTACTGCTTCTTTTGTTACTGTTGATGTTCCCCATGCTTCTACGTGCTGTTTATACTATTAATGCTTATTTATTAGTGCTGTTGTTCCTTGTTGCTATTCTTTTTGCACTATTGTTGTGTTTGTTGCTATTTCTGATACTGCCGTATTAATGTTTTAATTATTGGTTATATGAATGTTCTTGATTCTTCTGCTACTTTTGATGTTTCTTTTGTTTATGCTATTACTACTGCTACTGTTGATACTATCTTTTTTGCAAGTATTTCTGCTACTATTGTTACCAATAATGCTATTCCGCTAGTGTTCCTTTTATACTATTGTTGATTCGTCTGATACTGCTGTTACTGCTGCTACTGTTGTTACTGTCTGTTACTGCAAGTGTTTCTGCTTCTGTTGCTATCACTAATTCTACTCTTCTAGGGATTTTTTTTTTTGCTAATGTTGCTTTTCTGCTCCTGTTGCTGATGCTGTTACTTCTGCTACTTATGTTGTTTTCTCATCTACTGCATTTTTTCTGTTGTTGTTAGTACCACTGCTGTTTTTGCTGCTTCTGTTGTTGTTACTACTGTTGCTGTTCTTGCTGTTTCTTCTACTGCAAATGTTTCTTTCTATTGTTGCTGCTTCTGCTGTGACTTCAATTATTGACAGTGGCAAGAACTGCAGTCACTGTTTCTGCTTCTGTTGCTACTATTTATGTCTTTCCGCTATTATTGATGTTGCCATTACTCTTGCTGCTTTTGTAATGACAGATTTTATTTTTTGCTGTGTCTATTGCTCTACTAGTACATTGTTGTTGTTACTTTTGCTGTTACTACTTTTACTATTAGAGCTGTTTTTGCTTTAGTTGTTACTGTTGCTGTTCTGCTACTTTACTGTTACTGTTGTTATTGCTATTGATATTATAATAGCTGAAATTTACTTATGATGTTACTTTTGTCCTGCTGCTACTTTGTTTTTGCTACTATTGTAGCTGCATTTTGTTATTATTCTTATTATTTTCTGCTGCTAATGTTGCTTTTGCTTTTATATTCTAATTAGCTCTGTTGCTATTAATTTTGTTGCTACATTTTGCATTACTGTTTTTTATGTTACTGTTGCTTGACTACCTGTATTGTGTTAATGTTACATTAACTTCCCCTGATAGCCCACTGTTCCTACTACATCTGTGTTTCTGTTACTGTTGCTGTTACCACTGCTGATCTACTTTTTCTGTTGTTATTACTATTTCAACTACTTTTGCTATTACTGTTATTGTCGCAACAACAACAACAACAACAACAACAACTACTACTACTACTACTACTACTACTACTACTACTACTACTACTACTACTACTACTACTACTACTACTACTACTACTACTACTACTACTACTACTACTACTAGTAGTATTCTTATTTCTGCTTCTCTTAGTGTTGATTATGTTCTTGCTACTACTGCTATCGTTATTACATATACTGCTGCTGTTATCACTGTATTGCTGCATTCAAGTGAGTCTCTTCCCTTGTACTGCTGTAGTTGCTGCATTTGCTACGGCTGCTATTACTGCATTGCTGCATCCAACTGAATCCGTTGCTTCTATTGCTTTTGTTGCTACTTTTACTGCTGCTGCCATTACTGTATTGCTGCAGTCAGCTGAATCTGTTGCCTCTTGCTGTTGTCGCTGTTTATAACTGCTGCTGTTATTACTGCATTGCTGCATTTAACTGAATCTACACGCTGAAAATAATTTTGGTTAAAATAAACAACTTTTGTTAAGTACTTTTACAGTAGGAAGGAAACAGCATAGCTTTCGAAAATAGGAAAATGGCAACACACCAAAAAGCAAACAAATAAACAGACAAACAAGTAAAAGAAGACAACAAATATAATCAGCAAACAAGAGGATAAGTAAAGCATGAAACAAATAAATAAACAATAGACAAGCAAGCAGAAATTTAAAGGAAAAATTACATAAAACAGAGAACCAAATAAACAGATCAAGAAAACATATATACAAACACTTTAACAAACAAATAGACAAGCAAACAAGTAAGCAAAAATCAAACAAGCAAATAATTAAGCATTAGGTAATAAATACAAACACATACGATATGCAAATAGAATCTGGTGAGCAAAAAAGAGCATAGAAATAATAATAATAATAATAATAATAATAATAATAATAATAATAATAATAATAATAATAATAATAATAATAATAATAATAATAATAATAATAATAATACACAAGCCTCATTCCCCCTTGTAAGGGGGGTGACCGAGCCAAGAAACGCACATTCACCACAACCCACACACACCTCAACCACTCCTCTCAGCTGAGGGAGGGGGGTTAAGAATACTTCCTCCGTGTTCCCCTGCGTGTCGTAAAAATCGACTAGGTGGGATGAAGTAGGGGAACTGGGAATCCCCTCCTCTGTATTTTACTTCCTACGAATAGCCAAGAGAGAATATAAATAATGATAATAATGATAATAATAATAATAATAATAATAATAATAATAATAATAATAATAATAATAATAATAATAATAAAAACAAACTGAAAGGTACCCTTTAGGTAAAATTGCTATTATTATTATTATTATTATTATTATTATTATTATTATTATTATTATTATTATTATTATTATTATTATTATTATTGTTATTATTATTATTATTATTATTATTATTATTATTATTATTATTATTATTATTATTATTATTATTATTATTATTATTATTATTATTATTATCAACAACTCAAATAGAACTATGATCTTATGATACTGTTCCATTATTAACCCCTTTTATTGTCAGTATACTCAATTAACCTGCCAAGTTGACAGGAGTTACCAACACAAAAGGAATATCACCTCAATACCCTCCATATTCCCAAGAAATTGCACTGACAAAGAGTTGTTCTACGAACCGTCTTAGAGCATCGAACTCGTGGCCTTCAACGTGTGTTAGAGGGACACTGATGTGCTGAGCTACGTAGGGTAAATTGATAAGGGGGTGTGGTAGGGATTGGAATGGAGGTAAGGTAACCTAGGAGGAAGATATAACCAGTTCTAGAGACCTGTTTTGAAGGTTAATATCAGACGTAAGTTGTATAGGGAAGATGTAGAAGCAATTGAAAAAAAGTACAAGTTAAAGAAAAAAGTATAAGAACGAAACATGTATTATTTTATATTATATTCTTAATTTTTTTTTCTTGTTTCTTTGCTTATTTACTTGCATATGTGTTTATATGTATAACTGTGGATTTCCTGCTTATTTTTTTCTTCTTCTTTTTTTACATTGTAAATAACGTTCACTGCCTACTACTTTTATTATAGTTATATAGGTATTTCTATTTATTTTTCGATCATTTAATTAATTAACTTATATATATATTTATTTTAGTCATTAATTTACTTTTTAATTTTGTATATATTTATATGAGAATGTATAACTAAGAGAAGTTTGTGTGTGTAGCACACACATATGTGTATATATATATATATATATATATATATATATATATATATATATATATATATATATATATATATATATATATATATATATATATATATATATATATATATATATATATATATATGATGGATATATCTTTGAACTTAGTCTACTAGCCATCTTAAGTGAGTACATGATTAATGAAACGCAGTCTGTGCTCTCACAAAAAAACAGGACTTAAATCGGGCGGATATAATGCTTGTTACAAGCATACCATTCAATTCTTTAATATCAGTTTTTACACGCACAGATAAGCGTAAATTGGGTAAAAAAAAAAGTACTCAGGTGTTTTTTCGTAAAAGGGTGAAAAATGGGGTGGGTGGGAGGAGGAGGGGCTGCTTAACTTCCTGTTGTTTAATTTCCTGTTCGTTGCTTCCAGAGGCAATCTACTTGACAGTATTTTTAATGGAAATTGTGTCATTTCCTGCCTGGGTTTTTCTCTTTATTTTATTTCTTAGAATTAACCTTGATAGTAATACCTCATTCTCTCTCTCTCTCTCTCTCTCTCTCTCTCTCTCTCTCTCTCTCTCTCTCTCTCTCTCTCTCTCTCTCTCTCTCTCTCTCTCTCTCTCTCTCTCTCTCTCTCTCTCCTCCTCTAACTAGATATATACTGGTACTATGTGTTTTCTCTGCTTCTTTTTTCCTTCTCATGGTGTTTGGAAGAAAAATACACTGTGAGTGTTCCAATGTATTTCGTTATGGTTGACTACATGTGTTTTACGTCGCGGACTCCCTTTTCTACCAAGGGCTAGGACGGTTGCCTTCTTGCGAAGGACTTGGTTTGGCAGATGTAATCGCTACCCTGAGTGCATGCCCTTGCTAACCTCAGACCGTGGCGAGGCGCGAACTCTCGTATGGTCGACTACATGGGCATTCCCCATTTCTTGAGGTTTTTGGCCCATTCGTATAGGAAGATAGATGCGACTTTAGCTTGTGGTCTATTTCAATATCTATACTCTGTTGTATCTTAACTTACCCTAGCTAAACTGATCTGACCTAATCTAACCCAACCTAACCTAACCTAACCATTATTGCTTAATCTACAGATAATAAATTTAACTATATGTTCTTGCATATTATTGTCTGTACTCCACTAGACCTTACATTATTTTTTTACAAATAGATAGATTGATTTTTAACGTGTTTGTTAGCGTGTTTGAACTCGGTTGGGATGGAGGACTTCATTCACGTGACGACGGAAACTGCAAAACAATAACCACAACAACTACTAGATTTTCTGACAGTCCCTCCTTTGCTCCCCAGTTTTCGCCTCTTTGGCCATTATTCTCGAATTTTCTGGTGAGATGCATTTTTCGTGTTTGCTTTGCTATATTTTGACTGTTGTTGTATGTCATTTCAGTGAGAAGTATTCGTCAAGATATGGGTTTTATAAGCCTATGTTTCTTACCTGATTGTGCAACTGTAAACAAGGTTTAGTATGCGTTAATTTTAATTGTAAACAAGTCTTGTACAAATGCACACTATACAATATTTACGGGTTTCTAACTTTTGAGGTGCTACTGTGTGATTAGGCACAAGTAATAAAGAGGCAACTGTAACATAACCGTAAATAAGTAATGAAGCATTTTGAAGGAATAGTAAAAATATGAAAGACTATGTATGAGCTTTTCTTAAGTTCCGAATTTCCTGTCTGTGTTTATCTACTGAACTGGTTTTAGGGCCATGAAATGCTAGGTGCCAAACCCACATCGGTAGACTGCAACATGTTCCCTTAATAAGCCATTTGGCGCTGTGTTGAACAGCAAAAGATCCCTACCCCTTTGTAAACTAATAATATAATTCAAGATTTCCTTTTCGGATACTACTGATCAGGCCAGTTTACCTACTCTAAGGATAAAAACCTTAGGAAGCCTGGACCTTTAATCTAGAATTTTATTCAATCGTTGTTACTTCAATTAAATATATATTATCAGGTTTGTCATTCAAGACCAAAGGAAACATTTTGATGTCACTGTTTGAAAATGGCTTTGGAATTCTTACCATCTCACCATTCACCTGGTTGGTCTAAGTTGGCATGTCAGTTTGCACCAGCCTCCTCCAGTTGGCCTGGTTATCATGCTGTACGTCGATGCCGTAAAATCTGTCCATTCCAAGATTCGACATAGGTTCTTCAGCAGATGTCATTCACTACCAGCTTACTAAGCCTGTCATAGTATCACCGCTGTCGTTTGCAGTATCCAGGGGCACTATGAGTTGGTGACGTTCTGCATCGAAAGTATATTCAGAGGAAAATGACACTTGATTTTCGAGTTTTCTGCAGTAAGAGGCTACCTAACAAGTCATGTGTTTCATGGAGGCGTTGAATTAATACTGACATCAAACAACCTTCACCTAAACAATAGGATTTTTGTGGAAGACTGGATAATAAGATGATGGCCTTATAAACATGAAGAAGAAATTCAGATGTTGACAGCTACATAAATGGGTTAGTAGAATTTATTTCAGTTTTTCCAGTTTGTTGTGGAATGATCACTGTTACCCCTAATGAAGTCGTATTCCTTTAATTCCAAGTTCAGTCATTGATATATTGTACAAATCAATGTACCCATTTATATACGAACTCTGCTGAGGTGGGAGGGCAGCGAGTCTGGCGCAAAACACGGATCTTTTAAAGATAAGTAACCACCATGCACATGTAGCATTAAATAACCCTGTAAATCATTGTTAGATTGGGTTAGGTTATATGACTTGCATTGTAAATATGAATAACCCGAGAGCACCCTGTGGTAATTCTTCTTTACAAGATCTCAAAAAATATCCCTTTACCTATTTATTTCCAAGCAGTATTTCCTAAAGCCATATTCTGTATATTTTGTGTTAAATATTTAACATCACACATTTAATCATACAGTTACTTTGTAGTCACTCACTACTAGGGACCAGGATATATCATAAATCATTACCTACACTCGTTTTTCGAGTATATTAGTGTTAAGACCTCCAGGATTTTAAACCCATTATACTAAGAATGTAGGCAAGTGCTGATATACTTTAGTTACATAGAACTCAGGTGATTAATAAGCTAAATTTTGTGTTACGTATTTAACATTACACATATAATATTGCAGTTACTTTGTAGTCACTCACTACCAGGGACCAGGATATATCATATATCAATACCTATACTCGTTTTTCGAGTAGTATTAGTGTTAAGACCTCCAGGATTTTAAACCCATTATACCAAGAATGTAGGCAAGTGCTATTATAGTTGAGTTACATAGAACTCAGGTGATTAATATGCTCTCACTGCATGGATAGTCTTGTTGCTTAGCTTTTCGTGAATAATTCTTCAGTTTTCCAGCTACTTTATATATTATGTGTAAGAATTATTAGAATAGATTAAAAACTAATCAACATGATTAATAATTTGATATGGTTCAGACTCTCAAACTAAAAATGGTAAATAGTACAAAAATATTGAACCTGCGTATGGTGAAATCTCTAAAGTAATGAAAAATTCCTAATAAACTCAGATGGAAATTTATGAGCTTTGTTGATGATTCTCTACCATAAGGAATATGAACACATTCTGCCAGTCTGATAGTAATTTGAAAATAATACTGTAGTACTAGTCACAGATCATTTGGAGACGTCATATAGAGTGTTTTCTCATCAGAGTTTACTACAGATAACCAGGATATGAAAGTGATATATGATATACTGTAGCCCAAGCTAGCTGAGGAGACTGTGGGAGTAATTGAGATAGCATTTTTGACACTTTAGTTTTAATCAGGGGAAAAGTGCATGTACAGTATTATGTTTTCTTGAAAAGTAAGTGTAGTTAAACAGGCATAAAACTGACTAAAGCTATTTAGCTTTTAGAATGATTCCACTATTGTGCAAAGTATGCTGAATTTTAACTTTTTTTTTGTGGGGTAACCACTGTAACGGAGGTGTAGAATACATGAATCAGGAGGTGACGGACCTGTGTTTTACTCAGGGAAGGGTGATAGGAAGGCCATACAGCCCTAATTCCTCTTATTCAATCTGTATCCACCCCCAAATGGGTGCTCATAGTGCCACTTAAAACAGAAAAGAAAAAGAGCCTGTCATTTTGCATTAAACTGAACTATAGATAGTTGTACATTTTTTGTGAGAGTAGTTCTTATATGTGTGAATTCCATTTATGAAATTCATTATAGCTGCTTAAAAGTTGTCATTCTTTCAGGAATGGCGATGACGGTGAAATTGTTATCGGTTTTCAAACATTCCCATAATGGAAGTATGCCAAAAAAGAATTTCAGTATTTAGCTTCATTTTCTTACATACTGTAGCACTAAGCTAGTTTATCAAACTTTCAGTTTCATATACCAAGAAATGAATAATAATGGCAAGGTAACGGCAAGGCATTGGCAGAAGGTAAAGGTATAAACTTCTTTTTTAGATACATTTTAATGTTCCTCCATTTAGTACAATATTTGTACCTGTTTGCTTCAAAAGTTTCTTAAACTTTCAATTTGATGTTAGCTATCATGTTGAAAAACTCCTTGCGAGCAACAGATATTGCAATATCCAAATGTATATTTTGGCCTGAAGTTTATTTTTAACTTTGTTGATATTTAAGTGACACATTTCTTTGTTATAGATAGAATATTAAGTCTGATACTTACTTGATAATTATCAATAATTGTACTTAGTCCCCGATTTATGACAGGGTTCCGTTCCTGACAGCTTTCGTAACCTGGATATCATCGTAAGTTGAAAAACACCTAAACTCAAACCTAGGTCCTCCAACGATGCTAAAAATAAATACTCTAAAACTTAGAAAAATAATCTAAGTTCTTAATGTAAGACATACATACATATGCAGTACTCTACAATACTGAGGCTAAAGACCCTTAACTACTACATAAATCACAAAGTGTACAGTATTGATGAAATTTAATACTGTAATAATAATGTAATAATACAGTACATTACAGTAAGACATGCATTAATACATGGGTAGATAATGGGTAGGTTTTTGTTTTTATCTGTGAATGCTCGTAACTCAGTTGTTTGTAATTAGGGTAGCTTCTGTATTTCTTACCTCTACTTGTGTAATCAAAGACATAAAATAATAAAAGTACACTATACAGTATTGCTTACCTTTACTCGTGTGGTCGGCTTGCACACTGGAAGGGGCATTGCAAGGGAGGGAGAGACAGGCTTACGCTTCCAAAACAATCCAAACTCATCCACGTTAAATACTTGTTTGGCATGGTAACCCTCCTCCTAAATTATTTCTGCTAACACACTGGCAAACTCTTTTGCTGCTTTCTCATCACCACTAGCAGCTTCGCTATGCACCCTTAGGTTATGCAAATTAGCATGACTCTTAATACTATTAAACCAACCCCAGCTGACCACAAACTCTTCACTTTCACTCCATTCCCCCTTTTTACAGCATCGAACAACCTTTTAGCTTTTTCATGTATCAAGCCAAAGCACTAGCAATCTCTCCATCTTGATGATATGGCCACTAAACTGCTTAGTATTCACAGTGGACATCATAGAAGCAGAACCTTTCACATGCGTTAGGATGTGATCTTTATCCTTAATGATCGTTGCCACAGTCGAACAGGCTAACCCCAGTGAGTGGCCAATGTTCGTAGCATTTTCTTTTCTTTTATGAGCGTTTTACTATTTCAACTTTAATATCCATGGTGATGGCTTTTGTCTACCATGCTCAACAGAGTGTTCTGCATAAAATCATATTTACAGCTATGTGTTTGGTGATTTTTTAAATAAATTCAGTTTAATCCTTCAAATAACCAAATACATATAAAAATAAACATATAAAGTCTTTAACTGCATATACAGTAAATGAATACAGCAGTGCTGCTAGCTGTGTATTTGTCAGTCAAGCTCACAATCTGTCCAGCACTGCAATTTGTATTTACCACACAAACCAGGTAGGTAAATAAAATTTATTTATTAGTAATTAATGGGCTTCTGTCTTAACGGCGGAAAATTGTAAGTCGGGGACCATGTAAACCGGGGACCCCCTGTACTTGAATGTCTGTTCCAATATCATATACTTCATGAGTATATCTGAGATGTAATCTGCATATATTATAAGTTCTTTATATAGCTATCCAATACATAATTGCATATTCTAATATAGTGTTATTTTTCATACTGTTTCTTCTTTGCAAAAATTTACAGAAATATAGAGTGTAAACACTGTTGTTATGGATATGGAGTAATTATTGAAGTAAATAATATCATGATGTTTTTAGAACTACATTAAAAAGGCTATAATGCTTACTCTCAAATAATATTGCAAAGTAGAGTTGAGATCATAGGTACATATTTGATAATGTACCAAAACTAATGCATTCTGAACAGATTTTGATCACTTCTATAGAGGTTTTGATGACTTGCATAGAGTTATTTAAATTCAGTATTAACTGGAAGTTAGCATTATAATATAGGCCTTTGACAGATGATTTTCAGAAACATATAATCACAGCACCAATACTAAGCAGCACCTAGAAAAATTATCCTTTGATATGAGCCTGGCGTTTGCAGCTTATGTTATTATTATTATTATTATTATTATTATTATTATTATTATTATTATTATTATTATCTATCATGTGCTGCAGAACAGCTGTTAGATGTTGAGCACTGTGTTGTAGGTCTAGATCTGATTTAGGAACTGTATGTACAATATAAGTGGATCAAGTTATGCATGAAATATAGCCCTAAGCTTCTATATCTCTATATACAAAAGTCATTTTCACTCTTATTAGAGGTGTAGTTGAGTCATAGCAAAAATTGACTCTTTGTGGGAGGAAAATACGCTTTGCCCCATGTATTAGAGTTTTACAACACACAGTGGAACTTGAAGGTAGTATTCTTTCTCCTTTCAGGGAGTGCCCAAACTTAAATAAAAGAAAAAATATTAGAGATCGGCTTTCTGGCTGCAGTATATTTACAGTATATTACATCTTTTTATTGCTTTTCAGGATATGGTTTTAAGTGTCACATTAATATAAAAACAAGGTTATCGTCCATGAAAATTATGGTATATTTATTATGGAACACCGTTTATAAGTGTGCCTCTGCAGGTTCAGTATTTTTTTGTATAAGATAATATACTTTAGTTTTGTTCAACATATAGTACTGTATTTATGAATATATAATTTGTATGATAATCTCTAAACATATAGAATTTTGCAATCAATAAACTTTCCTCATTCTGTTGTGATGCATATTGAATATTCACATAGTCATATCATGGTTTTGGAAGGTACACATTAGAGGCACCTGTTGTTGTTATTGTTGTGGTTGTTGTTCCCCAAGTTACCTGCCCAAACAAATCCGAGTCACTAAGGAATGTCACTGCAGATCCTGGGCTTTCCCACAGAGCTCTCAGGAAGTGTATGTTGTGTTGTTGATGTTAGTGGTTGTGTGTGGTGCAGTCTTCCATGTGTATTCTGGGTTGCTGTCAATGTTCTGGCTAGAAGGAGTCTTCGAGAAATAACCACCTGAGAGTCATTTCTCTGTGTAGAACAAATTGAGTTATTTTATGTGTTTTGTTGAGAGATAAGGTAATTGGCCAGGTGACCGAAACCTTACACAGGTTCTTGTGCCCCGTGAAGGGCAGTAGTTCACTTGACAGTGTAACCTCTTTTCTACTGCTTTCCTGAGTTGCAGCTCTGGAGGGTGGACCAATGAGGAAGATGCCGTCACTCCGTGTCCAGTTGCATCTGTTTTCTCCTATCACTGCCAAACCAGCATTTATAATGAGTACACTGTTTGATCATTGTCGTTCCAACTGCACCGTTAGTTTGGATTGCGAGAAACAGCATGCTTATATGCCTGTTCTAAAGCTCTTCACATATAAAATTATTTATATGATTTGCTCTTTGAAAGTTTATGGTCATTGATTTCTTTTGGGGTCCTGGAAAATTATGAGATTAACTATCACTTTGTCATTTACATTTCATATAGATATCTGCAAGTTTTTCTTTTTTGTATTTCAATACAGGGAGTCCTCGGTTTACGATGTCCTCGAGTTATGGTGTTACATGGTTACGATGCATCGCCCATAAATTATTTTGCTTCTTTTTTGATAACTTTTGGACTGTAGTATGTCTCCCAAGTGTAGAGCAGATTCTTCTGATGGCAGTGCTTCAAAGAAAAGGAAAACTATCACCATGGAAGTGAAATTAGAGATGGTGAAACGCTCAGAAAAGGGAAAACTTTACTAGTTCATTAGCATAGGTGGGTGACGTAGGTGTTTATTTAGAAGTGTTCTGACTTACGCTGAAAATCGGGTTACGTCACGTCTAGAGGAACGGAATTCTGATGCAAATTTAGGGCCTTCTATATTTACTTTTTCATTGCTCATGAAATGTGTTGCTTAATGTATATTTTCTTGTAATGGTATAGCAGCTATTAATGTAATTAATATTGTTCCCGAAATATGTACCTCATAGTCTGTTGATGGGGGAATATGAATATTAGAGTATCTCCACTTTGACAATATCTATATATAAAAGCCATAATCCCCCTTATAAGGGGGGGGGGTGAATCAGGGCAAATATGTGATTTTGTGAGAAGAAAATACAAAGGAGGGGTTTCCCAAATCCCTCGCTGTGCTACATTTGGTCAAATTTTATGACATACAGGGGAACGCAGAAGAGTTCTTCTTGCCCCCTCCATCATAGAATACCCCAATTTGACACTTCTTTTAGCCACAAGGCAGCTTGAGCTGACATTTTTTCTTTTTCAAAGAATAACCTAATCTATTATTTATTTTCTTTTAGGAATGATCCAAGCTCGCACTTCCACTTAAGGAATGACCCCATCTTACACCTCTGTTATGCAGGAATAGCCCTGTATTACTCCATGCCTTTTCAAAAGAAAACCATTCTGACAACTCTTGTTTAGGGAGTAACCCAGTATGAACCTATTCATATTATAACACTGTCTTGCATCTTTTTAGTTGCAAGATAACCCAGCCTGACTTTATTATGTTAAGACTTACTCTAATATGACACATCATTTATTTAAGGAGTATCCCAGTTGCACACTTCAAGTATACTAGAAATAACCCAATCTTGCACCTCGTTTTGCGGTGATAATCATATCTGACACCTCGTATATTGAAGAAATCTTAGTCTATATACAAAATCCATAATCTTCTGTATATGGGCAGTGACTTAGTCAGAGCTAAAACTTAAATCTTTGTGGGAGGAAATGCAAAAGAGATCAGAGATATAGAGATAAGTTGCAACTTGCTGGACATTTGACTGTTATACTTGACAAATGCAGATACAGTTTAGTGAGCTTTGCGATTTATTTCTGAGGAAGAGGACTGGTTTAGAAAATCTACTGACTTTATATATAATCTTTCCTCTGATTAGACAAGCCAGTTTTGCTTAGCAATACTCTCGTTGTCTGAGAATGGCAATATATAATTTTAGATAATGCTTTCCATTATTTTGGAAACGTCAAGATAATTGTTGATGATGTTGACAGATGTTTTAGAAATGCAGTTGTTTTATTGTATGAGGGTTAGCATTGTTTAAAAAATGCTTGACTTAACGCATCAATTGTTTAAAAAAGACCGACACTTTATCATAAAATACTTTCTATTGTTTCAGAAATGCAAGGGCTGTGATAAATGATGTTTTTTGTTTGGTTTAAATAGGCCAGGATTTTGTTAGAGAAGGCTTTCTCTTGTTTGAGGAAAGTCCTGCACTTTATTAGGTGATGCTCTCCAATCTTGCAAAAAGGCCAAGGTTTTGTTAGAAATTGTTTATTGTTGTTTAAGGAAGGCCTGGATGGAGATATTGCTACCCATTATGATCGTGTAAGGAAAATGTTAATATAAGAAGTTAGTATGAATTCTTTGCTTGTGAAAAAAGTAGTGTATGGATCATGCCACAATCTTATATAAAGATGCAAACGTAATGGTTTGATATATCATATACTGTAATGTATAGAATTGTGTCAAAGCTGCAAAATTTTAAAACTATTGTTAATTATGTGCTCTACATTTGCCATATACATAAAAAAAACACCTAAAGAAATTGAAAAGTGGTAGCGCTGGTGCGTCCCAGTTTATCAAACCTCATGCTTGTGCAGTTGTTAAATTGTCATCACTGTCTCATGTGTATTATTTTCGTGGCTTTATTTGTCATCATGTCTCTTATGAAAGTTTTTGTTGCTAGTACTGGTGCTATTGCATATGATTAACCGTTATGAAAAAATCATTTCCATTGCTCCTGCATTCTCATTGCATGTGCTTTTGACTCAGACAGGATTATTGATGATCGTTCATGAGAGGGAATGGTTTTTATGCTATGTCTAAGTTGATGCACAGGTAATTTTTATTTCTTTCGTTACCATCAGTTTAGATTTATAATGGAAGTATCTTTGATAGGCAATAAAAATGTTGAAATATTGTACAATGTTTATTGTGTTCTCGTTTCGTGAGGCTGCTTATGCGGGCTTATTGGGGTTTGAGTCATTTTTAGAGGGTATAGAGGGGCGTTTTGCTAAATATTGTTTTTGGGTTTTTCTTTACAGTAGCATCAGTTAAATGCATCAATTGTTATATAGTGTATACTTCATATTGTATACTTCATAAAAATGTGTTGAAAATGCAGAAGTATTGGATGATGATACAGTGTTAGCAATGTTATGGGGGTGGTATGGTTCATTTCTGCTCAAACCACATTCAGGGCAGTACCTTTCCAGTGCAGGACCTTTTCAACACAGGTCCATATTGGCACAGAGCCTCTCTGGTGCTGAGCTTAACCTCACACGAGAGAACTTCTTCATCTACTACACTGTAAGGTTTGCTGCCAAATAAATATATATATCATAAATATAAATATTTATTCACATAAAAAAAAAATATATCATCTAATCATATTTAAAAGAAAACTTTATACACTTTAATGTTAGGCTAGGTTAGTTTGGGTAGGTTAAGTTAGCTAAGGTAGTTGTAGGACTGCAACGAATATGGTCTGGGCCAAAGCTGCTTGGCTAAATAAGGTTTGTGCAGAATAGTTTTTGCACTGAAACAGCCACACCGAATAGGATTTGTGCCGATACAGCAACATCAAAAGTTGTCTGCATTGACTCTGCCGCAAAAAACTGTATTAAACCCTTCTGGGGATGCTTATTGGGTATATAGAGACTCTAGCTTGTCTTTAATGGGTAATTTTGACTTTAGTCTGTATCTACTTTCTCCATTAAACTTTTTTACTCCACACATCTCTATCAGTCATTTTCCACCTTACAAAACCAAATTAAGTCATAACTTCTAAAGATTTAATCTTCATCATATCACTGTTCTTTACTCCACTACTTTCAGTTCAATACTTAATCCCAACAATACTCAAGAAGTGATTTTTGTATCATACATTTCAAAATTTCTCTATCTTAATATTGATCTTTCATTCTGCGCCCTGCTCAGAGCCCAATTAGCTTTAACCTTTTCCCTACTCATTTTCCATATCGCTGCCGTGTGTCTACTGTCTGGAATAACCAACAGAGATACCTTCTAGTATTTTAGGTCTGTGGAATAATATACACTAAGATTTCTTATGAACTTGAGACTGAATTTATCTGTATTCTGTTTCATATCCATGGGGTGGAGAGAAGATATATTACACTAGTATTCTCTTAGTGTCCAATGGAAAAATAATTATAATATAATGATGTGATTGTGTTTGCAATTCAGTCCTCCCTGAAGGTTTATACTACCTACAAAGCACCCAGTATAAATTGCTTGGCGTGATTTAATTAGGATAGAGTTACACCTCCTTTGCTATTTATTTTGATTTTGTTGTGAGCCTTACTTCTTCAGCACGCTGTATCATGTATGAAATATAAATAATTTCATTTTGTGTTGTTTATTGTTACTACTGTATTATATAGGAGTTGTGTCTTTGAAGGACAAGAGAGCTGTGACTATTTTTTGAGATTAGAATTGTTAATTCATTGATAGTAATATCGTCAGTACCATCTGACGTGTTTTTATTTATACTTTTTCCATCGTCATTTTTATTAAATCATCTACTATAGTCAGTGAAGCTGACATTGTATAATGACTACAGATGAATTTTTATTCCTTTCCTTGCAAAAGTCTTTTCTTACCCAACAATCAGAGATATCCAGTATCTTCCTATCTTACTCTCTGTTTTCCTCTTGTTTTACCACTCCCATTCTCATGTCTTTATGGGGTCGGTGTTCCTAAATAAGCTTCACCATATTTCTCCGTTTTGTGTCTGATTTTCTCTCGGCCATTTCTCGCTGAGTGGTAGAGCTGAGAATATATTTTTGTGATAAAAGTGTTGATGAAAATTAAATTGAAATCAATAAGGAATGTATTAAAGATGATGAGATAGAAACTTTTTTTCCTGAATGGTATTTCCAGAGTGGAACTGCATGACTTGAAGATGCCCCAGAATACAGAAATATTAAGTAAAAGCTTTTTTATTAGCATTATTCTATATACACTGTACCTCAGTTATCCTTGTTGGAGGAATGAGAGGAATTTAAAGTCACTCAAGCCTATGTGATTCATATACAGAACTGACCTAAGAAATTGCAATGTGTAGTTAGTGAACTCTTGCCAATTTATTTTAATATAAGAGATATAAATCCTCAAATACTGAAGACTGGAAATTGCAGAGCAACAAAGTTTGACGCTTCATAACATTGAATTGATTCCTTGAACTGATAAATTACTTTCATTCATAAGAATACTGGGGTAATATACCTACCAGTAAGTGTTCTCCTCTATAGGAACTTGATAAAGATGTAGCTTGTGAAAAATTACATTTGATGTTGAAATTTTATTGTTTACTTCAATTCTAATATAATTATGTCTTCAGCTTTTCTGCATAGCTGATTGTTTTGGGTCAGCAATGCAGTGATTAAAATTACTTTTCCCATACAGCTACCCCTTTTAGTGGCTAAATAGTTAGTCATTTTGTATCAGTGCTCGCTTTGATGGCAAGAGACACATTAGAAACAGTTTCATAAGTTCCTAAATTTTGTGAGGTGCACCATGTCCTTAATAGTACCACATAAGGGACCTGCTTTTATGTGACCCTAAGTGCTTTATGAGTAGAGCAATAATAGCTCACCTTAGTGGGTGACCCAAGCAGGGTGTTAAGAAGGGAATTGTGGTGGCCTCTTACCCACAAGGAATTAAGAGGAGTGATCAAGGTACGAGGGGTCCTCGGTTTGCGATGTCCTCAAGTTACAATGTTTCATCGTTACGACGAATAATTCATTAATTATAATGCTGCTTTTTTTTTTTAATATTTGGCCTGTATTATGTCTCCCAAGCATAGTGCAGATTCTTCTGATGGCAGTGCTTTGAAGAAAAGGAACCCTTCACCATGGAAGTGAAATTAGAGATTGTGAACACTGAAAAGGAAGAAACTTTACTACTGTAGTAGCATAGGTGGGTGACATAGGTGCTAATTTAGATGTGTTCTGAGTTACGCTGAAAATTGGGGTACATTACATTTCGGAACTCTGACTGAAGTCAAGGACTCCCTGTCTATTTACCTTCTGGTGAATGTATGTGCTTTGATTTGACCACCCCCTTTGTATGGGGTAATGCTACCATTGTATATGTATATAGATACGTCAAGCTTGCTGTGTCCATTGTGTGTTTTTACTCTGAGCTTACTTCCTGGGAATATCTTGATTAGCTTCTTGTTCCACTGTGAAAATGAATGCCTCTACAGTCAGTCATCTGTTATCTAAGCCTGTAACCCCTGTCACCAAATATGATTGCTGCTATATTTTACTCAGATTTTTTTATTGGAACAATACTTATTCTCCTCTTTCAAGAATAGAATGGGAGTTTTATATTTATGTAATGGCATTCAGACAAAATCAATGTTGCTGATTCTGGAAATTTTTTTGATCACTCCAAGATCTTCTGTTGGGTAATCTTGATGTCTCCCAGTAAAGTAAATTTTTATTCATGAATTATCTCCATGCATGAATTTTCTGATGGAGACCACTGTAGTACAGTGATTAGAGCACTCGTCTTGTGAAGTTACAAACTAGTGTACAAACCCACTGCTGAGTATCAGGAAGAGCATCCAACCTTCATTTTTAAACTCCAACCTGTGTCCACCACTTTTCAAATGGGGATTGATAGTGATACACGAAAAATATCATATATGATTTTCAGATGCAGTAAATTTATGGATGGTTTGTGACTATCCTAAAGGTCATTATTAATAGTGAATACCCATATTTTTCTCCTCTCTCAAAGGTACTAAGGAAATAAAAAGTGACAGAGCACTTGAGATGCACTTTACAGTTTGAACATCATTTCACAAGCATCTGAATATGCCAAATCAAGTGACACTGATCAACCTTCAGTTATGTAATTACTCTTTGACTAGATAATGTGAGCCTGATACTTGAGGACCATGTCAATTCAGTGTGAGGTAGGAAGCGACTAAGGCAGTTTTAATCCCAATGTAGGGCATTAGGAAGGACATCCAGCCTGAATCCCCTAGCTCCAGCATGTAGTACTTACAGTTAAATCCATGTCTTGTGTGTTTACATTTTATGTGTGTATTAATCCCCATTATAGGGATGGACACAGGCAGGCAGCTGGGGAACTAAGTCTGGTTGCCATTCCTAACTTCAAGGTGGGCTTGACTGTGAGTCTGTCAACTCTAGAGTCGAGTATTCCAATTACTCAGGTGCTGTGGTGTTCAGGTAAATCCATATCCTACTTATACAATAATATTGAATTTCACTTCATGTACACTACTTTTAAAATTCCTGCTAAGGGCATCTCTGTTGGGATATGTAAAAAAAAAAAAAAGCCTATATGGAGGTAATTTCTTTCAAGGATAACATAATATCAGATCTGTATATAAATTCCCAAGTTTGCTTAAACCTCACGTTTTCTCCCTTTATAGGGTGCTTTTTCATATTCATTGGTTTGAGAGTCCACAGTACCATATTGAAAGTGCTATTCTCTGGCTCAGCAAGCTCCAACATCAGTGTTCTCCCATCTTTATCTGTAATAGTATAGAGGCTACAATACTCGACTTGGACCCGCAATTGAGCTCACCATGGGGTGTAATTAGGGCACCCAGACTGTATTCCCCAGTTCCAACCTGTCTCCAATCCCATCAACCAATGACTTGCTGTGCCTACCTAGCTGTTTCCCTTCTGCACTCACTACTCTCAGTATTTCAGTATGCCCATTTTGAATATAGATATAGTTTTAGTAAAAAAAAAATTTCTCTCTCTCTCTCTCTCTCTCTCTCTCTCTCTCTCTCTCTCTCTCTCTCTCTCTCTCTCTCTCTCTCTCTCTCTCTCTCTCTCTCTCTCTCTCTCTCTCTCTCATGCTATATAATATACATACTATCCTTTTTCTACTAAAGTAGACTCCATGGATAAAGGCATTAAGATGTAATCCCTATGAATCCCCAATCAAATAGGGGTGGACACAGGTTGTAGCTGGGGATAATAATGTTTATCATGAAAACTGATCAGTACTGATAGGATTACGAGAGATCAGTGTATCTTAATTCAATTAATTGTGAACTGTGTCACAGTAGTGTTACACAGGACGATTTTTACTTGATCCTCGTTTTATGTGTCACTATCGCTATTATGAGGGTGAACACAGATCAGAAGCGGGGAACTAAGGCTGGCTGCCCTTCCCAGCGCCCGGCTGTGGGCTTGTTCGCAAGTCTGTCGCCCTCCGAGTCGAGTGTTCTAACCACTACATGCCCGTGGTCCCTGGCAATTTATTGTTGGCCAATAATGCAACGCGGAGAGGTGGTAATTCCACAGACTCCTGAAGAAGAGCTACAGTTTGAAAGAATTTTTTAAATTTATTTTTGTTGTTACTGGATTGGCTTTGCCTTGGACTTCGAAGTTCTTGGAATTAATCTCGCTTACAAATATTCAAGGAGAAAAATAATTTCTTAGGTCCTTTATTCTCATTCTCTCTCTCTCTCTCTCTCTCTCTCTCTCTCTCTCTCTCTCTCTCTCTCTCTCTCTCTCTCTCTCTCTTAGAATTTCTTCGTTTTCTCTTCCTACTCCTCCTCCTCCCCCTCCTTTCTTGCTTTAAATTCAGAGGTCCTAACGGTCACTGTCACAATTGATTGGCTCTTAGATTTCCTTTGCCTCAATAATTTCTTCTCCTCCTCATCCTCCTCCTCCTCCTCCAAATCGGTTTCCCATATCACGTTTTTTTTTTTTTTTTTTTTTTTTTGTAAGATAACATAATACAGGTCACGTATTCTATGGCTGAGAAAATGGGTCACAGATGAAAGGTTTGGGAGAGCTTGAAGAGAAGTCGGGTAATTGTTGGAGAAGTCATACGTGTGTTATCTCACTTTGCTGTTAAATTGTTTAACTTGACAGTAGTGCCACTCACTGTTGGCACTTTTGTTTGGTTGAAGGAGGGCCAGAATATATTGGCCTTATTTGTTTTATATATATATATATATATATATATATATATATATATATATATATATATATATATATATATATATATATATATATATATATATATATATATATATATATATATATTTTTTTTTTTTTTTTTTTTTTTTTTTTTTGGTGTGTGGTAAATAGTGACGTTTATTATTATTATTATTATTATTATTATTATTATTATTATTATTATTATTATTATTATTATTATTATTATTATTATTATTATTCTTGATGATGATGATGATATTGCTATTAAAATACTCATAATTACTGTTATTATTATGAGCGTTTTCATCATATATTTATTATTATTATTATTATTATTATTATTATTATTATTATTATTATTATTATTATTATTATTATTATCATTATTATTATTATTATTATTATTATCATCATCAAAGTTCCTTTTTATACTTTTTTTTTCTCATTCCACTCTTAATTCTTTCCTCCAACATCTACAACATCTTCCTCTATTTTCTTACATTCCTCACCTCCAAACTCCCTCCATGCATTGGCCGAACAATGGCTTAAATGAGTTGCTTTGAATTTATATTTTAAAATGCAACCCAGAACGAGCGGAAGCCAGTTACGATAATACACGAACGGATTTACCATAATTTGTGGTTGGCTCCTCCCATTCCACATTTACTCAAATGGGCTGCGGTCAATGTAGAGATGCTTTAAAATGCAACCTGTTTTGAGCAGATTCCCTGTAAGGTTGCTTGAACTTTTGTCACTATGAATCCCCATCGGATTGGAGTAGACGCAGACAGGTTAGAGCTGGGGAATTTAGGCAAGATCAAATCAAATCAAAATCAAATCAAATCAAAACATTTATTTCCATTTTGTACAATGGTTATTCAACATTAATAGTAACTTATAAGTAGACATGTAATTAAACTAATAAATAAGAGGGTTAGACATATAGTTAAATTAAATGTAGCTTTCATAGAAAATAATAATGCTGTAATAAAAATGTTAACAATAATGTTAATAATAAAGTAGTAAGTATGCCACTAGATACAGGATCGTTATTATCGGCATCATTTCCATATTTGTTTCCTTACAATGAGAATAATTAGTTCTTAATGAGCAGCAACTATTTGTCCAAAAGAAAACTATATAGTTTGCCTTTGAAAGCTGTGAAGGAGGATGCATTTTTAAGATGCTCTGGAATATTATTCCAGTGCTGGCCCTTTGATAGTGATCATCTTTGAACCTGCTTCTGTGTTTGTTCTGTGAATAAAGAGCTCACTGCTCTGTCTTGTGTTGGTTCCCCTTATATCCCTGACTGTTTTTAAATCAAATACCCAGCTAGGATAATGATGGTCCAAAATTTTGAATACAAAAACATAAATAGCATAAGCGACCTTATTTTCTGCCCGCAGCCACCCAAGTTTATTGAGAGCTGGTGTGATGTGGTCATATTTTCTTATTCCTCCCAGGGCAACTCGAGCTGCAAAATTAATAAGCTTCTGTATTCTGTTTATCTGAGTCTTAGTGGTAGCTCCCCAAACAGTTGTGCAGTAATTAATGTGACTTAGGGCTAGAGATTCAACAACAGTTATTCGAGTGGTAGTCTCAAAATTGTCTTTTATACGTGATAAGTACATTAATGTTCCTGTAACCTTTTTGCATATTTCATCTATGTGGGAATCAAACAACATGTGGTTATCAAAGTGAATTCCTAGGTTTTTGACTGTTTTGCTAGGTGTTATAATATTGTCGCAAAAATTAATTGTTGTGTTTTCTGGAATTTGTGCTATGTGGAACCTTGAACCAATAAATATGCACTGTGTTTTACTTTCGTTAATTAACAGCCCAATTTCTTGGAAATAGGTTTTAATTTTTGACAGAGTGTTTTCTGCTCTTAAAGTTAGCTCTGGGAGATTATTAATATCACCACTAAGGAGTAGTTGAGTGTCATCTGCATATTGTACGACTAGACAGTCAGAAATGAAAGAAGATAGATCATTTACGTAAATGGAGAAGAGGATAGGACCAAGTACTGATCCCTGTGGAACACCAAATGATACATTTTTCGGCACAGAGATAATGTTGTTAAGACGTATGGACTGTTTACGATTAGATAGATACTCGATAAACCAGCTTGGATCAATATTTAAGTTAATACATTTACTTAAAAGAATTTCATGGCTTACACTGTCGAAGGCTTTTGATAAGTCTAATAAAATTAGCAAAGATATTTTTTTCATATCTATATTATTATATATACTATTCGTAACTTTAAGCAGTGCAGTTTCCGTCGAGAGTTTTGGTCTGAAACCATGTTGGCTAATCGTTAGTAGTCTATTTGATTCTAAATATGACATAAGTTGGCATGCAACAATTTTTTCTAATATTTTAGAGAAAATGGGTAACAGGGAAATGGGACGATAGTTTGTCACATCTTCTCTGTCCCCCTTTTTATGCAGAGGTATTACATGTGATATTTTCCAGGAGTCAGGAAACTTTTTAGTAACAATGGAAGTGTTCATAATAGTTAGAATATAGGATGCAATCATGGGTAGAGCATCTTTGATGAACTGAAATGGTATACCATCTGAACCATAAGAGCCAGAGTTTCTTAGGCTCTTTATGGTAAGAATTAGGGTAGCACAATCTATAGGATGTATCTTGAAGTACTCTCTTGTGTTTTCATTGGAAGAATTGTCATTTAAGCAATTACTCATATTCACTGAGTTGATGTTTTCTTGAGTTTTTTCATATGTATTTTTGCCAACGTTAGCAAAGTAGTTATTAAAGTTATCTGCTTTGTCTTTCAACTCCGTAATATTTTCATAACTTTCTGAGGTACTGTTTTCATTTGGTATCATGCTTCTTATCACTTTCCATGTTGCTGTTGTATCATGTCTAGAGTCATTAAATTGTTTTTTGTAAAAGTCTTTTTTACTTACACTGATGAGAGATCTGACACGTTTCTTTTCTGTTTTATAACGTTCTCGGAGAGTCATATCATATCTATTAATTTTTAGCTGTTTTTGTATTTGATTTCTGATTTGCATTGCCTCTTTGATGTCATTAGTTAGCCAGGGGGCTGAGGGGCGGGTTATTTTTCTTGTTACAATGGGTGCACAACTATCTAAGCATTCAAGGAAGACTTTTGTTAAAATCTCAACCTGCAAATCGACGTTATCTGTGTATTTAATTCTATTAAGTGCATTTGTGTTGTTGATTAATGTTTCACAAAAGATATCAGGGGAGTAATTTTTTAGACACCGGAATGTCTTGAGGAGAGGCTTCCTTTTCGGCTTGTTTATGTTTAGCATAGCAATGTTCAGCTCGTGGTCTGCAATTGGGCAAGGAACTACGTCCCAATAGGGTATATTTTCCACTTTATTTGTTATTATCAGATATATAAGAGTCCTAGAATTAGGGGTTATGCGGGTCGGTTTTGTCACTATTTGTGTTAACTTCACAGTGTTGATCACCCTTTTCATTTTGTTATCTGCTGAGAGCAAGTCATCATTAAAATCACCAAGTATGTATATGGGTTTATGACGCACACAGATATTTCTGAATGTTTCTAGCAGATGATTGAATGAACTGGTAGGTGCTTTAGGGTGACGGTAAACACACCCTACAATGAAAGATGGAAGTTTCTAATACTGCACAGTGATCCATAAATCTTCGAGCTCCTCATTTTTTTCTAAACCTGTGGTTATTTCTGATGCACTAAGATAATTTCTAACATAAATACAAACCCCACCCCCTCGGCCTTGGTCATTGCGAAATATTTTAAACTCTGGGATATTCACATATTTATTTTCAGTTGTAGGAGGAAGCCAAGTTTCACTTACACAGAGGATGTCTATGTTGTAGTCTTTTGTTAGCATTATTATTTCCTCAAAATGAGCGAGCAGGGACTGAGTGTTCACATGTACTAATGTTACATTCTTACCATGTTTCATTGGGGTGGTATCCATAGTCATAGTTGTAGTTTCGACTGTGTGATTCTGCTGGGAATTCATCATTGTAGTGTGTTCTGGGGTTATCCCATGGATCCTGGAGTCTGTACCTGCCGTTGGATGTGTAACGCTGGTTTGAGTACGTGCCGTGGTATGATCGGGCCTTCCCAAAGTTTGTATGCCTAGGTGAGTGTCTAGGGTTGTAAGAGCCATCACTCCAGGAGAAGTCTCTTGTGCGTGGACGGCGATAAGAGAGGTTTGTATCGTGTCTCTTTCTGTAGTCTCGTGTATAGGGGATTGTTTCATTAGCTCTTTGCTGTTTGTTTTGGTATGACTGTAGTTTGGGATATTTTGTAGAATACCCAGGTTGTGTCCATTGTTTGCCCCCACGAAATGGCTGGACAATTGTGCCTGTAGGCCATTGCTTCAGTTTGTAAGGCACATATTCAAATCCTTTCGATATCGTTATTGCGAAGGAAACCCAGTTTGGTTTGCGAGAAAGCTCCTTAATCAAGACTTCTTCAGAAGGAATGCCTTGATTTGTCAATGTATTATGTATATCTCTCTCAAAGGGGTTGCCAGGAATGCGAATATATATTTGAGCTGTAACCCTTGCACTTGCATTATTGGGCAACTGTGGCTGTGGGGGAGAGGACTTCGATGGAATGTTTAGAATAGAGACTGCTGCTATTTTGTCTTTTCTGTTTTCTTCATTACAGATTCCTTGTAAGGTTGCTTGAACTTTTGTCACTATGAATCCCCATCGGATGGGAGTAGACGCAGACAGGTTAGAGCTGGGGAATTTAGGCAAGACGCCCTTCATAGCGCCCCACGATGGGCGTGAACTCAAGTTAGTCGCTTCCTAAACTTTGTTCTAACCACTACGCTACCGCGATCCCGAAAATACCAGCGTTGCTGTACGGAGCGGAGACGTGGCCGGTGAAAAAGGTTCAAGAAAGGAAGATAGATGTCGCAGAAATGAGAATGCTGAGGTGGATGTGTGGGGTGACGAGGGAGGACAGGATACGAAATGACCGGATCAGAGGTACAGTGAAGGTGGTGGAGGCGTCGGCGAAAGCGCAGGAGAGGAGATTACAGTGGTTCGGTCATGTGAAGAGGAGAGAAGAAGACTACGTGGGTGTGAGAGTGATGGAGATGGACGTGGAGGGCAGACGTAGACGAGGAAGACCTAAACTACGGTGGAAGGACCGACTGAAGGAGGATCTCAGAGAGAGACAGCTGAGGGAGGAGCAAGTGATGGACCGGAACCAGTGGAGACGACTAGTGAAGAGATGCGACCCCATATGAAAATGGGAACGCAAATAGAGGAAGAAGAAGAAGAAGTTGGGGCTGATTGCTCTGCCTTTATCTCTTTCTTCTCTTCTTCTATTTCCTTCTTTCTTTTCACTTTTCGCATTTTTGCTTCCTTATTCCTCTCTTCCCAGACCTCCTAAAACAGTGGTTCTCAAGTTTTTCACTCCTTTCCTCCCTTCAGGACTTTTCAGCATAATCGTGGCCTCCCCTTTCATTTTCTGCCGTGTCCCTCCACAAATAACGTTGGGAAATGAAACGCATATGAGTACCCTTATTTTATTTCATTTTTATTTCATTTTATTAAAAAAAAAAAAAAAAGCCTTGCCCAACTTAAACTCTCCCCATGGCCCCAAAAGAGACCAGTGCCTCCAGGTTGAGAACCACTGCAAAAATATTTTGTATGTGGATTGAATTATATTTTTTTTTATATTAAGAACAACCAGCTCCCTTGTTTCTACTGTTCGAATGGGCATATTTGTTTGAGAAGGGACATTCGTCCAACAGTGGACGAGCAAGGACGAAAGGAGATGAACTACTTATAATGAATTGCGGGTGTGTCTTGCTCTCCAGGTGCGTCACAACGGTTATGTGTGAATAGACGTCACTGAAGCGTCACGGATCTCACCAACACTGAACTGACACGGCACTGATACGCCACTGATATGTGCAAATCGACCCTCTTGGTTTAGTTGCATTTACTGAGCAATATATAATACGCTTCAGTTGCGCGCTAGGCCCTCACAGAGCCCCCCTCTTCCGTCACCTGAGTACTACGTCGGTTAGGGGGTTTCTCCCCCCCCCCCAGGCTTTGGTTGTTTAAGGTCAAGGTTTGAAAAATGGAGCTCTGTTAAAAATAGCTTGTTCAGCCATGTTAAGCCCAGCCAGACAGTGGTGTTATCATTTTACGGGAATGATATGTCCTTCAATAAACAATGAGGTTTTATGGAATGGGACACCCTAGGTTAGGTTAGGATTTCAAAAGTGAAATTCATTAAATAACTAAAAAAAAAAAAAAAAATTGCCGAATCATCTTAGCCAGCCAGACAAAATTCATAATTTCAGTAAAGACATTTTATCTAATACTGGACAGGGCGGGACCAAGACATAGACCTTTATAAATAGAGCCTTAATTAAGTCGACCAGACAATCTCATCATTCGGGACAAGATTAGGTCCTGGTTAGTCAGTCTGTCTTTCCTCTTCGTTGTCACACCCTGGACAAAAGGAGAATAAGAAGACCTTGGTAAATATCAGGGTCTTAATGAGTCCATCAGATACACCACATCCTTTGAGAAGAGGGATTTATCCCACTCTCAGCAGAAAAAAGATTAAGGAATAGACCCTATTAAATATTAGGGTCTTAATAAGAGGGTTTTTGTCTGAAACAGAACTGTCAAAGAGTAAGAACTAGGCCTAGTAGGGTCTGCGTTACGTCTGCCAGACAACGCATCTCTGGACAAAGGGTGATGAAGGCATAGACCATGGTTAATATCATGGGCTCAAGAGACCAAAGGTTACGATTTAAAAAATTGTTCGTTGTGGAGAGTGCGGGAGAAACATGAAAATTTATAGTGTGGGGGGGAAGCACTGTCAGCAATTCTTTTCAATTGCAACCATTTCTGCACGAATGGACTCGAGTCTTTTCGGTGCAGACGGGCTATTTGTCAGTTTATGGGAATATGTCTCTCTCTCTCTCTCTCTCTCTCTCTCTCTCTCTCTCTCTCTCTCTCTCTCTCTCTCTCTCTCTCTCTCTCTCTCTCTCTCTATTCAGAGAGAGAGAGAGAGTTTTTTCTTGTTTTAAGTACAGTTTACAAGTCTCTCTCTCTCTCTCTCTCTCTCTCTCCTCTCTCTCTCTCTCTCTCTCTCTCCTCTCTCTCTCTCTCTCTCTCTCTCTCTCCTCTCTCTCTCTCTCTCTCTCCTCTATTATTTCCCTTTTTATATTCTTTATTTTACCTTTTCGTTTTTACCTGTCCATCTTTCCATCATTTCTTTCCTTTTTTTCATAACATATTTCCTGATATTTTTTTCTATTTGGTATTTTATTATTAGTTTTGGTTTAGGTTTTCTAGTTTCGATATTTATTTGCTTCATAAAGCTCCGTACTGCTCTGTGCAGCTGAGTTTCAATTGTAATATTTATGATTTTTATTTCTTTATAGATTCATATGTTAATTAATATTTTATTTATATTCTAGACAGACCCATGTGTAATTCTAACATGAGTATATTGGCTTTTCCGGGATATGAACTCGTGTGCGTGTGTGTGTGTGTGTATGTGTGTAATTACCTGATTGTAATTACCTAACTGTGCATACGGGAAAGAACCCCAAGCTCGTAACTTCCCGTCTCCTGGTAGGTTCCATTTTGTACTTAGTGGTACTGTGTGTGTGTGTGTGTGTGTGTGTGTGTGTGTGTGTGTGTGTGTGTGTGTGTGAGAGTGATTGTGATTACCTAATTGTGTTTACGGGAAAGAGCCCAAAGCTCGTATCTTCCCGTCTCCTCATCGGTTCCATTTTATACTTAGTGATACTTATCATACCTGTCCTTAAAACTATGGATTGAGATAGCATTAACTACCTCCTCGCTTAGCGAATTCCAATTATCAACTACTCTTACACTGAAAAAGTATTTTCTTACATCCTGCAAAGAAGTTTTCTTACGAAGCTTCAAACTATGACCTCTAGTTCTAGAGCCAGCCATATCAAAATATCGATCCCTATCCACTCTATCATAACCATGAAGGAATTTAAAGACTGTCACCATATCCCCCCTCACTCTTCTAGCTTCGAGTGATGGTAAGTCTAATTCCCTCAGCCTCTCATCATAACTGAGATTGCGTATTTCTGGCACCAGTTTCGTGGCATGTCTTTGAACTTTTTCAAGCTTAGCTATGTGCTTTTTTCAAGTGCGGATTCCAAAAGGGGGCTGCATATTCGAATTTTGGTCTCACATAGGTTACATAAATATTTCTGAACATTTCCTTGTCCATGTGCCTGAAGGCTACCCTTACATTTGATAAGAATGCATATGCTGCCCTTACTATGCCATTTATATGTATTTCTGGAGACAAATCTGCCAGTATGTTTACTCCTAGATCTCTCTCATTTTCTGTCTCTTGAAGTTTTACTCCAGCCACCGAGTAGTCAAGCTTGGGCCTTCTTGCACTTGTACCCATTCTCATTACCTTACATTTTGAAGTATTGAATTTCATTAGCCACTTTTGTGACCACTCATGCAGATTATTTAGATCCTCCTGAAGTTCTCTACCATTGTTCTCGCTTTTTACTTTCTTCACAATCTTTGCATCATCTGCAAACATATTCATGAATGAATTTACAGACTCTGGTAGGTCATTTACATATACAAGGAACAAAAGTGGCCCTAAAACTGAACCCTGTGGAACTCCACTACTAACTCTTCTCCATTCAGACACTGAGTGTCTTACTCTAACCCTCTGTTCCCTTCCTTCTAAGTAAGTTTTTATCCATTCCAAAACATTTCCACCTATTCTAGCCATT